>JAOVVA010000027.1:16668787-16687698 GCA_028565275.1 Leiocassis micropogon | reverse complement strand
GTTTAATTTAAAAACCAAACATTTAATGTTTATGACACTTACATCCAATTTGCATAATAATTTGGAACGCGGTGTATTTGAGTAAATTTGATTGGCTCGCCGCGACTTGTCTGCTTTTGCTAAAAAATTTGGAGGCTATGTGTCGCACTTTGCTCAAAAAGACGTGTACATATACAGCAGTTTTTAAATTTAACGTTTTGTCATAGACAACCTTTTGTGTCGGAGAATAATACGTTGCAAAAAACGAGTAAAGGTGAAAACAGCATTCTGCTGTGAAACTGTTCATAAGTTTAAAGAAACAATGAACTGAGTATAGACATTTATATACAGTCTATGTATTTTTCTATCGTACAGTACATACAGAATTAATATGGATGAACAGGAAGGATTTTCCCTAGATTTCTCCGACTATTTTCTCTCGAACTACTGTTAAAAAAAAAAAAAAAGCTCAGCTGAAGGCCTTGCGTGTCTAAGACCTAGAAAAAAGAACCCTGATATTAATGCGACTTTGGCCGCGCTATTAGTCAAACGCTACCTTTTCATCCTTCAGTTCCGCCATCCTGGAGTGTCTGAATACCGTAAAGACTCCAAATCCTCTATTCCTTTTATTAAAAGCCTGTGTCTGTTCTACATCACACGCATTATAAATTCGTCATTTTCTATTATTCAGGCACGTCCATGAATGAATTTCGCCTGCCGGTTTGGCGTGCATTATTTCGCTCTCAGAGGGAACTCTTCAGTGACTTTTGGAAGCATTGATAATGTAAGGTATAAATCAAATACAGCGTCTCCACTAACGGCACCTTCTAGAACTGTTTTTCTGCTTATCATGGCATAATAAATCTTTTATAATAAATCTCTTTTTTTCTTTCTTTTTTTTTTAAATTAGGGCTTGGGTAACACCTAGCATGGATGTACTGTAAGCGGATAGTATTTGTCATAAAGAATTAATTCCAACAGATAAACAAACTGAAAAAGCTGAATTTCGTAACATAGAGAACAATTTCATAACCTTTCACACCCAGTTCAACTTAACACAATGAGTGTGTACAGCTCTGCAAATTATGCATTTAATAGTAAATTGTTCTGTTACCAAAGCTAGCAATTACGCTGCATTGTAGTACCAAGCACCGAATACAAGACGTTAAAACGTATGCTACAATTACTCTTTAAAAAAAATAAAAATCCATATAATTTATGACAATATGAAAAGCTATAATTTATTTTCTTTTTAGTAACTTCAAGCAAGGGAAAATAGAGATGCCGAAATTGAAGGAGGCATATAAATGATTAAAAGTTGGTATTATTTTTTTTTAATAATTAAAAATCATACAATTCAAATTAATTAAAATTCGTTTCGCGAACTCAATTCTAATTTGATCTAGCTTTATCGAGACTGAGAGTGGTGGTGTGAACCTTTAATAATCAGTTCAGTAGGTAAATATTAGCCACCATATTTGATCTTTCTGCATGTTTGCCTAACGGGTGGGTAACGGTGATGTGACGAGTTTCCGGGAAAAAAAATCTCGCTTCCATTACTGTTCAGTAAACTTTGTGGGAACAAACAACTTTCTCAACGTTCATCTACTGAGTGTCTGGCTGAGGAAGGATCACTGATTTCACATGTAGTAAAGCATCACAACCAATCGCACTTGCTTTTAGTCTGCCGAGGGGTCGCTACAGAAGACAATCCAATTAGCACACAAATTTGACACAGGTTTTATGCCAGATGCCTTTCTTGACGCAACCCTCCCATTTGATTCCGGACTTGGGACCAGCATTGCATCCACTGACTAGGGTTTGGGCATTGGCTGGGAATCGATCCTGCAGACGAGAAACCTACCATTGAGGTTGGGCATTGGGTGGGAATCTAACCTAGTCCTTCCACATGGCAGGCAAGAAACCTAACACTTCTTCTGGGCACTGGGTGGGAATCAAATGTGGGCCTTCCGCATAGCAGGCAAGAAACCTACCACTGATTTTGGGCATTGGCTGGAAATCGAACCCGTGCCTTCCTCATGGCAGATGAGAAACCTACCACTGAGTTTGGGCATTGGGTGGGAATCGAACCCATGCCTTCCTCATGGCAGATGAGAAACCGACCATTGAGTTTCGGCACTGGGTGGGAATCGAACCAAGGCCTTGGGTATGCCAGGCAAGAAACCTACAGTACCACTGGTTTTGGGCATTGTCTGGAAATCAAACCCATGGCTTGCTTATGGTAGGAGAGAAACCTATCATTAAGTTTGGGCACTGGGTGTGAATCGAACCCAGGCTTCAGTAAGCCAGACAAGAAACCTTCCACTGAGCCACTCAAGCCCGTCTAGGGTAACTTTATTGCTATGTGATTTCTTTATTATTTCTGGTAGTTTCTTTAGTGCTTCTTGGTGATGTCTTGCTAAGGTATTGTAGATGATGGTTGCTAGATAGGAGTTACACCAGTAACAGGTTGAAAGGTTTTTGCTTTCTTTCCTGGAAACTTGTCATGTCACCTAACGTTACCCACACGTGAGGCAAACATGCAGAAAGTTATACCTTTAGATACTGTGGGTATTTATAACCAATTATAATGCAGAAGCCTAACCTAACCTCGAATGTGGAGAAACATTACTACTACTACTTACTACCACTATTTGTTCTTTATCTTCTTCTTCTCCTTTTACATTAACAGAAGATTAAGCTTTGCAGTGAGCAGAAACATTTTGCATTTGGGGGGGGGGGGATTATATTCTGATTAAATGCACATCTTATCAGATCAGTGTCTGTGTAAACAGTTAAGCTGAAATCTTTAATCTGATTGATTTCAATAAGACTGAAATAATATCGCCCAAGTAAACACAGCTTGTGTATTTTTTATTTCTTACTTAAAAAACAGGAAGTCACCATGAACTGATCAAGAAGAAAAAAGAGCTCTAGGAGAATGAAACAGCATAAAAAAAAGATTATTTCAGTGCTTGCTTCAGTATTTTTATGTATCTCACACCTGTGCATATAAACACCATCAGGACGATCAGACTGCATCATGCAAATTTATGGAGAGAAAAAAACAGGAACAGGAAAGAATAAAATCTGTGACTTGACTCATATTAGTAGAGTATTCAAATAAAACCAGGCTTATTAAAACTTGAAATTGCATTAAAAATTTTTTTTTTATATAAATCTTCTTGAGCTTTGAAATATGTTTGAAAAAAGTCAGCGAAAAAAGCAGTGCCTCATTATTTAATCCCTTTTTTTTCTCCCAGTCGCCAGTCGTTTTTAGATGACCAAATCAATGCTATTATTCAGCGCACTGCGGTTCCCAGCGCATCTATATTCCACCGGTGAAGTGCACGCTCCGGCGTGTTCCCATGATAATCAGAAGGGCTTCCAGCCGCCTTAATGTCATCATTAGCCCCCAGCGCTACCAGAGAAACACCAGCGTGGCTCCAGAATACACAGCGCCACCTCTCTGGTTCGTACGCATAACTTCACCTGTTTGCTAACAGCGATCGAAATGTAGTAATGAGCTAAACACGTATCATGTTTAAAGGTGATGACACGCTGTTGTTGTTGTTAATTAAACCCAGCACAACTAATTATCCATGTTGACTCTGCGGTCCGGCGCTGGTGAGGAACAGATAAGTGTAGAGCATGAATAAAAGACCTAGGGGGCATGCTGTTCAAGGAAAATAATCAGCGCTGGTGAGATGCAATAAAGATCCAGAGTCACTATTTATACCACAAAGTGGATTTTTTTCTCCTTATTTTCTTTCTGTTTAGCTTTTTTCATTTACTAATTGATTCATCCAATTTTTTTATTCAATTATATATATTTATATAATCTATCTTTTAATGCTTGCTCTTCATCATATCACACTTTATACCAAATATAAATTGCCATTCCCTTCACCAGCCTTGTTTTTTCCTAAAGTCTACTGAACGGTCGCAATTAGAACTGTGGCCTCGCACCTCAGGTTGCATGTTCCCCTCGTGTCCCACAGTCCAAAGACATGCAGATTATACCCCTATCTCACCTACGCGGTTTCGTGCGGTGGCCGTAAGTACGGTTCATCATGACTCACTGCGAGTTTTGGCGCTGTGATTACGTTTCTGTCATTCTGCCTAAAAAATCAAACATGTTTGATGCAGAACTTTACGGAACGTCGGTGGAATGTCGGCGGGCAATTGCGGCGGCTCACGGTGCCTAACACCACATCTCCCCGTGAGTCAAACCGCATAGGGGTG
The DNA here is from genome assembly GCA_028565275.1 of Leiocassis micropogon. NCBI lineage: Eukaryota > Metazoa > Chordata > Actinopteri > Siluriformes > Bagridae > Leiocassis > Leiocassis micropogon. The sequence continues at coordinate 16,683,474 of JAOVVA010000027.1, read as the reverse complement.
CCGTTTCTAGATTGGCATTTCCAATCAGTGTGTGAGTGTGTGTATGTGTATGTATGTGTGTGTGTGTGTGTGTGTGTGTGTGTGTGTGCCCTGGTACCCTGTGGATTGGCACCCCGTCCAGGGTCTACCCCACCTCGTGTCCCTGTAATAGACTCCATGCCCCTGTACAGGATAAGCAGTATAGAGAACATCTGAGTGAGGGAGGGAGGAAGTGAGTGGGCAAGCGTGCTTACTGAGTGCTACAAAGCGCTAACACTGGAGACTCCTTCCAAACCCTTTGAAATACTATTAATAATAATAACAATAATAATAATAATAATATAACTAATCCTCCCCTTACACAAAAAGTCACCGGGGTAATAAAGTATAGAATCTTCTTTCTTAAAGCAAGAACACCGAAACACTTACAAATCTCTGTGATCGGTCTGTTACTACGGAAACAATGATGTTTTTGAACAAGTCCACTGACGTTCATGTTACAGTCAGTCTTCGGATTCGTAAAAAATTGTATAAAATGGTTTCTGAGGAGAAGAACAGATAAGAAGAAAGAAACCTGCAGGTTGGTTACCAATGGCAACCCCATTAACCACCCCCTTCACACACACACACACACACACACACACACACTGTAATTCACTAAGACTTAGCCCTTTTAAAAAGAGCAGGAACAGAAGAAGGCTACAGGTGCCAGTGAAAAGAGAACAAAGAGCCGGATTCAGTCAGCATTCAGTAACTACAGATTTAAACGCTACTCAGAATTTACGCAAGAGTTGCACACACACAGACACACACACACACACACGTAATGGATCCTGAGTACGAAGCATTTAAAGCATAAATACTGTATGTCGATACTCACTAATTATTAGTATCAATCTTTTATAAAAATATAAGGACCCATCTGGCAGGAACTATGCACTGTCGAAACAGTGACTATACATTAACGCTAAAGTACCGATACACTAACACTACATTAACACTACAGTAATGCTACAGTAACAATATAGTAACACTACAGTAATGATACAGTAACCCTATGGTAATGATACAATAATGATAAATTAAAGCTACAGTAACAATACAGTAACTCTGCAGGAAAAAAACCCCCAACACTACACCAACACTACACTAACAATACACTAACGATACATTAACGCTACACTACGCTAACGACACACTAACACTACAGTAACGCTATATTACTGATACAGAAACGCTACATCAGTAACACTATATTAACAAGATATGAACCCTACAGTAACTATACATTACCACTACAGTAACACCGCATTAACGTTATATTAACTCTACAGTAATGCTATAGTAACACTATAGTAACCCTACATCAGTAACATTAACAGCAACAATAACGCTACATCAGTAACAGTGACAGTTGATTCCGAAAGACGACGACGTGACAGACAACAGAACTGAAAAAAAAAATAATACAGACAATAGAACTATAATAAATTATGACAATAGTGATGCATGTCTTTTTTTTGTAACTGTACATATGCAACAAAATGAAAGAAAGAAAGAAAACTGCAGACTCAAAAAGGTTTTCGAGAAGGTTAAAGAAAATTGAATTAGATTGTTTTTTCCCTACAGAAGATGAGACGCATCTTAATAAGGTGCGAATTTTGTTTATGCAGAACAAAATGTATCAAATTTAGCTGATGGTCAGCTTATCCGTTAATCGTTCCTCTCACAAATAATGGCACATCCGTGACTCTCTGTTCACTAATTACAACATGACTTAAGTAAAAGTAAAAAAAGAGGAATGATATGATATGGAAAGGTACTGTATGTTCTTATAAAAGGCTACCTTCCTTCTTTTCTTCTTTCCTTTCTTGCTTCCTGGGACCTCCTTTATTCTATCCTTCCCTCCCTTCTTCCCTATTTCCTTGGATGGATGGATGGATGGATGGATGGATGGACAGACTGTCTGGTTGACTTCCTCCTTCCATCCTTGCTTGATTCTGGTCCTTCCCTTCTTCTTCCTTCCTAATTTCCAGTGACTTTCTTCCTTCCTCCTTTCCTCACTTCCATCCTTCCTTCCATCTATCAATCCTAAGACTTCCTTTATTTCTTCATGGAATTTGCTTTCCTTCTTTCCATCTTAAATCTGATTTTATATCACAAACATCCTAGTTATTTCTAGCATTTAAAAAGAAATTCAACATATTTCACTCAATATTAAATTATAAGGCTAATGAATATAATAAAGCAAAAAATAAGGATAATCACAAAGATGCAATTAAAAAAATGGTTTTAAATAAAGCTAATGGTGAGTATTGAGTTGTATTAATTAAATAGTCACTGATTAAATTAAATTGTTGAAACTAAGGAAATAAATATGGACAGAACTGTTTAATTAATGTTGTAATTATACTACTGTACATGTAAGGCTAACAGGTGTCTATATGTGGGTATTTTTCCCCTGCAGAGATTAAGCCAAGAAAATTAGCTAAAAATATTATACTTGTGTCAATTAAGCATTAGCAAAAAAAAAAAAAAGGAAAAAAAAAGAAAAGAGTCACTTCCAAGGAAAATGATATAATTTATATACTGTATTTCACGTCATTATTCTAAACAAAACACACTCTGGAAAGCCTTGGAAAGGCAGATGACTCTGATTAGCTGTTGAACACACTGTATTCAGCTCTACATCACCGAGTATGTCACTGAAGCGGTGTTTCAAATAAGATGAAGGGCAACATCCTGAAAGGACAATACTCATGTCTCTGAGGACAGGGACACTTCCACGAAAAAATAATAAAATAAAGAGCTGTAGACATACCTGTGCATAAAGGCACCGTGCCATTCCACTGGGCCAGGCTGTTGGGCACGGACTCGCACCGGATGGCGCTGGCTCCATGTAGCGTGTATCCAGGGTTACACGCGAACAGCACGACGGCGCCGAGTCCAAAGTCGCTTCCGATCCGCTTTCCATAGCGAGGCTCGGGGACCGAACTGCACTGGGAGGCGCTGGTCCTCGGTACAGCTGGAGAAAAGAGTGCACTTTTATTTTTTACAGTATACAGTATTTTTTTCAAACTCAATTAAAAATACAATCTTAAATATGTGACTTGAATGTAAAGTGTAGTGTACGCAATGTAGTGACATCAATATTAATGCTTTATTAATCATGCTGTAATTAATAAGTATCACATTCCAAGCAATGCTGTTGTAGTGAATCTTAGCAATATCACCATGCGGATATTCAGTACAACAGCACAACCCTTGAGTGTTACATTGGTTTTGTAAACGGTTCCTCAAACACCATTTATTATCAACAGATTATGATTAATTTGTTTATTTAACCAGTTATTTTTTGCTCCACCAACACATAACCGTCCTTCTGGTGGAGCTAACTAACCATGACTGGCGGAGCTGGCGACCGACAAGTGGCGACTGAAAGGCAGTGTAATTAACTTAAATTCTTACTTTTTAAGTAGCCAAACGGTCAGGAGAATAATCCATGCAGGTGGTGGACAGTCCCGGGAAACTTACAAGATATACTTTATATTTCCTCATTTTACTTCCAGAATGTCAGCTACATTAGTTTCTGGATTCAGCGGTTGAATCCCAAATAGCATTAAATGGAAAGCTAGAGCTCTATTTAGAGTGTACAATCCCTTGTTCCCACACATTAAGTAGCACCATTGATTAGGGGTTAGAGAGGGATTTGGGAAATTTGGAATGACTTAAAAGCAATTACTATTGAGACAAGTGTTTTTAAGGTTATATGTGCTTTCTTGCTGAAAGTGGTTTCTTTTGAATGTGGGGTTTTGGCAGGAGGATACTCTCTCCTCAGTACCATGGACCCTATAGACCCACTCTCACCCAAACTGCGACTGCCTGTTAATGTACATACATAGTGTATTATTTGTTACACATAGTTAAACACCCAGTGCTGTTATGTTCTATATCACCACTCATGGAATCCAGTCTCTCATCCAATCATATTACACGGTTGTTGTATAATATCATGTACCTTTATATATCAAGTTTGTACAGTGGTTTACCTTGGTAGACAAAATGGAAGCCTTTAGCTGTGTTCGGACCTTCTGCTGTGAACTTTAGGGTGATTTCATTGCCAGCACTCAAAGGCAATGGCTCTCCTTATAACAAAAGAGACAGGCAATGCAATAAGGGAACAAGAATGCTCCAGCAAGAAAATTTAGAAAATAAGAGCAGGCTAACAAGATGTTTTAGTTTTTTTTTGCTAAACACATTTCAAGAATGCATCGGAATTTAGTTAAATAACAATTAAAACGTTATTGCACTCTCTATTTTTGGAGCCAACAATTAAATGTAAAGATAAAGAAAGTGCTCTTACCGGAATGAGAGCCATATATGGACGTCAGAAGGAGAGAATCAGAAGAAGGTCCATCATAGATGTCCACCACATCACTGGAGGTGGTTTGAAAGAACATGAACTGGCCAAAAAGCACTGCAAACAAAAAAACAAAACACGTATGTATTGTAACATGGATTTATTGCTAACATTCTACCGTAATAGTGTCTTAACAAGATGTCCAGGTAGAAAATAAGGAAACAACTATAAGGGCATGACCCCTGCTTCCCATCTTCACCCGAAATTTTTGTCAGGCGCTCCCCAGATAATCATAGCTTATCAAAACTGTCCCAGGCAGCATGACCATGTCCGAGCCGTGCTCCCTACACAGCCCTAACGAGGAATTTGAGTCCTGGAGTGAAAAAGAAATCCAATAAGTTCTTATTGTGAGTGTGAAAGGACCCGTAAAGAGAGAGGAATCGATAGTTAATGCAGTGCTGCACTGTTTCGTTCAGCCATGGAGTAAGCGCAACATGCCTCGGGGCAAGCCGGGTGTAAATTAGACAAGCGACAAAGCAACAACGCATTACGCTGAAGGTGAGAAAAATTGCGGCATGAGTTTTTATTATTGAATTTAAGTTATTATATAGATTTGCCTCACAGTTAGGCGATGCAGATAAACTAGGCCGAGCGCTGTGGAGCAGATGAGATGGCAATGTTTAGTGGGTTAGTGGCAATGTTATATCACCTCTGAATATAACTTCAGCAATTGTACTTCATTACAGTACTCAAGTATCAAGTCAAGACATCTTCACTGTATCTGTGTAAGCAAAATTTTACATTCAAATAAAAACAGCACTCATAACCAATTCAACCTTATAAACACTTTCAAATATATCAAAAACATTTGGATAGTGTTTCTAAATCTGGCATCTGCCCAGCCAAAAAAAAAAAAAAAAAAGGCGTACATGCCCAGATTTTATTGACCACCTTTAGCTTTAATTATGATGCACAGTGTGGTGACGAATTCATGTGTGAAAATGATTCCTCATGCTCCGAGGACCACATTTTCACAGCTTGATTCCTGGAATATGGCCGTACCATCAGGGAAGAAAAACTCCATAAATTCAATTATCTGGTCATTCAGTATGTTCAGGTCGTCAGCTGACTTCACTTTATTTCCGATGCAACTGAAGCAACCCCAGATCATAACACTGCCTCCAGAGGCTTGTACAGTGGACACTATGCATGATGCTTCATGCACTCTTTCTTCCCTGACACGCACATCACTCTGGCTCAATCTGGACTCATCAGACCACATGACCCTTTTCATTGCTCCAAAGTCCAATCTTAATGCTCACTTGTAAATGTAAGTACTTTTTCTTCGCACTAACAAGTGGATTTCTTATGGCCAAATTCTTTTGTTTTTAGTCCCAATCCTGTGAGTTCTTGTCCCATTTTGCATGTGGAAATGCTCTTATTTTCACTATTAAACATGCTGTAGCTCTGATTTCTGCTGTCAAGTTTTTCTATAAGTTTACACAAGGCTCGCCATTGTAACCAATCAGGGACAAGTCCAGTGTTAGGGGTGGAGCAAACATCTGTCATTCGATACAGGAATGTGTTTCAGTTCTAGGTGCCAATAATATACCTTACCAACTGCTAAACTTAAAAGAAGAAGAAGAAGAAGAACAAGAACAAGAAGAAGAAGAAAAAGAAGGCTTAGCAGTGTTGCCAGTATTCTGGTAATTGGGACACGAGTTGGAAAAATGGTGTCTTTGGGCAGGTAGTATATAATAATGTTATAAAATAAATGCAAACATAGTATACAGTTAGTCCCCTACATATGAACATTTGAGTTACGAACTTTTGAAGATACAAACGTGCGTTAGTGCATGTTCAATCGTGGAAGTTAGATCACATGTGTGGTGTATATTATAACATGCATGCAGTGCGTATCCCAGGATGTCTGAAAGCAGGCGTAAAAGCAGTAGCGATGAAGCTGGTATTGCTAAGAAGCACCAAGAAATAACAATGGAGACAAAAGTAATAATTGAAAAATAGTAAAAATAATTGAGTAAACTGACAACTGACGTTGCTCGTTCTTTTAACATGAATTGTACGACCATCAGCACGATTTAAAAGACAGAGGGCAGGATCATGGAACATGTTAGTTTGATATTTTTATACTGTGTATAGTCAATTGTGTTAGCACCTAGACACTGTTTGTTGGACCTAAAGTCTTTAAATTTAGCTAAAGTATGCGTGCTCGTAAAGATATTCTTTTAAAACTTAGCAGGTTTGTTTTCGACACTGTCCAGGCAGGATTTTGTCAGTGTGATCTGGCAACCCTGTTTTTTAGTCTTTGGTTAACTCAGTGGCCGGGAAACTGCTGATTTCAATATAAGATCAATAAAAGATGTCTGCTCATCGTATAATAGAATTTGTTATATATTTGTTCTTTTTTAATAGGAGACATGAAGCAGGACAATCAGCTCGGTGAGTTAGTGTTCACGTCCAGACGGGGGGACGAAGCAGTGACATTATGCATGTTCATGATCGGCTGGATGAAAGCAAGGTGGAGCGTAGCAGAGCATAAGAGCAGGGATTAGGAGGGTTGGGTAGAGCAGAAGAGCTAATCAAATTTAAATTCTTAAGCTAGCACTAGCAAAGGTTTCTTAAAAGCTCTTATAATGAAACATCTAGTCAACTGTATTATGTTTTACTACAAAGACCACAATCAATCATTTGTGTGAAAGAGTGCTTATTCAATGCTATTTAGGTGCTTATTCAATGCTACAATCAATCAGTGTATGCAAGCTATTCTACAACAGCTAACAAACCCCTTAATGCTTCTGTCAGGAAACCACATGGCTTTCATTGCAAGATCACACTCTTCTCTTCTGTTTGTCTCATAACCTAGCGTGTCCTCCCTGACAAATACTACCTCCACACTGGATCACGCAGTGTACTCTATAACATTAATATATTCCATTACAAAAGCGTTTGCGCTCTTTCATACCCCACATTGTGCTCAGGTGTTCTTCACTATCACCAAACACACACCTCCCTCTAGCTCTTCCTCCTCGCCTTCTAAAACCGCTCCAATTCCCTGAGTCAACAACAAAGCTAGCAGAAGAACGTATGACCTCTAGTATTAATATGTATTCAGGACGCGACAGATGTTATTCCCCTGGGTCGTGTGACTGCAAAACTGTACGCGGAGAAAATAATACAAGTGTTTTGTCAGTAAATAAGAAAGCATTAAGGATGCCGTGCTTGATTAAGGCTGACACGGCGTGCCCGTGTTTCCCGAAAGAGCGGGAAGACGATGCCGGCGCTGTGGTAACAAAATAAAGATACCACCTTTGACAATTCAATTGGGTATATAGTAGCAGCAGGAAGATGGAGTATAATTAGGAGCAAAAAAAAAAAAAACTTATTTAAATAATCTATCAAACAGAGAGGTGTCATGGGGTTGAGCGGGTTCTCGTTTTCTACTCCGTTAAGCTTAATGATTTGACCCTAAAATTTTTAAACGTTCCATCAATCCAGGATTCATAATGCAATATAAACCTATATAATTGCTCATAGTATAGCATGCACAAGGATATGTATGATATTCAGGTATGCCAGTACAGTTCATGTCTTCATATTTAATGAAATTACATTTAATTATGTAGATTAAATAAAAGAGATGTGAACAAATGTTTTACTGCGACAGGCTGCAAAGTGCCTTGAAGATACACTTAGAAAATTTGTTGTTTATGTAACAACCTCAGCATCAACCTCATTTCCCCTCTCGTCTGTTCCAACCACTTAACATTCAGCATCAGCAGTTTACTAAAAAAAAAAATTACAAAATCATCTATGATTATCTATAATCATCTATTCACATCATGGTATAATGCATTTACAGGACATAGGTCACAATTAGAATTTAGGTAACTTTTTAAGCATAAATAAGTATAAGCATTATACAGTATGTAGTGTTTATAGCACATTTTGTTACCAAGCCTCACTTTGGATAGTGCATTATTGAGATGCTATAAGCACCCTTATATAAATGCAGTGTATACAATGATAAAACTGTAATTCCTATATAATGCGCATTGCATATACTGATGTAAGTAATAACAGTGCAAAGCCTGTGTTATAGTGCATTATAACATCAGTGTCTAGAATGTTATAAAACAGCATGGTCTTTTTTTTTTTTTAAGTGATCACTTATAAATGTCACTTTTAGTTTGTTGTGAATTAATTACACAAGTTTCTGTTTAGCATTATATGGTTTCATATACAGTATGTTATATAACATGTTATACTGTAGTAAACTTATAATGCATCATCAATGAAGGAACAATGAAAAATATTGCCAGAAATGTAATAAAATCTCATTTCTATGTAATCTCTATGTAATCTTTATGTAATTTCTATGCAATCTATGATGAAGAAAAATCTCATCACAGACTCATTAAAACAAGCCAAAACTGAGATTTCAAGCTGCAACCTTCATTTTGTATTCCATGTGAATGATTAAATAGACCCTGCTCATTACTCACGCTTAACAGTTGACTGAGATATATTGGGCGTTTCAAATATTTTTTTTTTACACGTACACTCCAGTAAAATAAAACGAGATGGGTCAATGGGACCTCTTTTCCTAAGTGAACAGAACAGAAGGCTTGTAAAACAGAGAACCAGCTACATTAACTCTCAATGTTGCGAGGAAATAGTGTCAGATGATGGAAGGGTGACCTCTCTTTCTTCCTTAACAAGAAGGTCACAGCTCATTAAGCTGCAGAGAGGATCCAGCATTGCGGTCAGGGTTATCATAACCCCATGGAAAGACGTCAGGTCGGAGAGTTTTTTTTTCTTTCCTCCAAACAATGGAGCGGATTTGATGGAGTCACAGTGTAGACAGAAAAGATCCAGAAACAGCTAGTATGTATAGTCATATACTGTACAATCAGCCATAACTTATAATAATCACCTGTGTAATGCCTAGGTCACGCTTGGGCTGCAAAAAACTAGTTGCTTGATCAGATGCTCGATTTGGGACATTTGTAGGCAAAATGTTCCTCAAACCATTCTTGAATCTTGAATTATCCTGCTGAAAGAAGCCCATAATACGTAACATGTATTTTGGAAGGTAAGTGTCAAAGTAGTATACACAATAATAGCAGGATGCTAGGTTTCCCAGCAGAACATTGCCCAAAGCATTACACTGCCTCTGCCAGACCACCTTCTTCCATTGCTGCCTGGTCCATGTATGTGCTTCGGTGGAGGACACGGGTCAGTATTGGCACCCTGACCAGTTTGCAGCTAAGCAGCTCTATACACAACAAATTGTGATGCACTGCGAGTTCTGATTCCGTTCTATCTCAACCAGCACTTTTCAGCAATTTAAGCTACAGCAGCTCTTCCGTTGAATCGGACTAGCCTTCACTTCCCACATGCATTAATGAGCCTTGGCCTCCCATGACCCTGGAGCCAGTTCACTGGTTTACCTTCTCTGGAGCACTTTAATTAGGTACTGTGTGTTTGGAGACACTCTGACTTAGTTGTCTAGCCACCACAATTTGGCAAAAAGTTGATGTGTTGGAAAAAATGGGCCACCGTAAGGATCTGAGTGACTTTGAGAAATTGTGCCAAATTGTGATGGCTAGACAACAAAGTCAGAGTTTCTCCAAACATGCGGTAGCTTCTCACCATACCTGGATACAGTATGACCGACTGTTCCCTCGCTGCCTAATACTGTATATCCCATCATAACAAGATAACACTCAATATGTCCCTATCAGTCGTATCCAGATATTGGAAGAAGCTAGCTTGGCTACAAAATGTTATTCCAGAACATCTGATACAGAGCATTCGCGTGAAAGTTATAATGATATTCAGTGTATAGAAGGTGATGCAAGAGAGTTGACTTTATCGCCTCTGCTCGATTTAGACAATAAGAACCGAATAATTTGATGTTTCTCCCTTAAGAAAAAAAAAAAAACAATCATGGAAACTTGTTTGAGAAATATGATATTATTAGTTTCACATAATGCATGGAACACAACTAGTTCTACATGACTCAGTGTCTTGGAGGCTGTTGTACAAAAAAAAAAAAAAAAGCAAGGCTTTATGTAAGAGATAACGTGTTCCAATATCAGGAAATAACAGACGAGAACACCACAATGCCAAGCCGAGTCCATCATTTTCCAACAACAGCTGCCATTATCTCACTTATACCACAGCTATTTACCAGAATAATCCCAAAATAGCAAATGCACTGTTCTATTTAGGTAGGTTTCTACTTACCTGCCTTATTGTATTAAATAAAAATCCATTCCCAGTAAATTTTGCTTCATATTCTTGTTTTTTTCTTCCAATAGCAAAGCAATAGTGATGCTTAAATTTACAGGAAACTGTTTACCTAAACCTTCGTATTTTACAATTAAAAGCTAGGAGTGAAAATGTTTTTAGCAAGGACACATTAAGGCATACTGCAGTTAATCCTAGGAGAAAATCTTAAGCTTTGACATAAATTATTGAACCACATCACCTAAATTATTAAAGCAGTCTCATCTGCATAAATTACTGAACCACACCCGAGCCAAAATAGGTGGAAGGGTGGAAAGCAATTCCACTAGCTCTGTCTCTATTTTTCTGTATTTGTTTATTTTTTTCAGTGCAATGAATATTCATAGCTGGATGGGTCATGGTCCAAAGTTACTTCTGTTTCTTCTATATGTTGTGAATAACAATGCCATAAAACAGCTTTCAATTGAAAAATGCTTCATACAAATTATTACTGAGTATTAATAAAAAAAAAAAATAAATTCCCTTGTCCAACAAGAAAAAGTTTTTAATGAATTTCGATTAATTTATGTTGTTGTTTTTTTTTTTACGGTTATAGTATAAATTTTTCTGATACCTGGCATCCCTGTAAGCAAGTTTATATTCACACCTTCCAAGCTCTAGATTTACATAAAAAAACAATCTCTTGGCCAACCTTTTCCCTGTTTTGTCTTGAGGGATCTCTGTCCCAGTACACACACGCCTAGTAAACATGAAACTTTCTGGCAAGAACAAATATATATACAGTATATATATATATATATATATATATATATATATACACAACGCACCTTCTGTTTGTACACACTGCCTGTTCATCCCAATAACGTATTTTTATTCAGTTATATCCCTAAGGTGCCTAAGGTTCTACTCTTAGGGGTGAATAAGTTGTTTTTCTTTCTTTCTTTTTTTTGTTCTGCATTAATCTGTGTAATTTATATGTTTTATATATTTCTATTTTAATTATATTCTCTTATAACTTTTGTATACCTGTACATCTGTAGATTTGTACTTTGCATCCCAAATGCCCCCCATCTTTTATCGTTTATTCTAGTAAAATCTTTGTATGCTTTTATTCTATCCTATCTTTCCATGTTAGATCACGGACCATCATATAAGCGCTGTACTGCATATCTGTGTCTGGTTGTGGACATGACAAATAATAAATATAAATATATATCATATAAAAATATTATTTGAAGTTTAAATGAATTTGAAGTTAAAGCTACATTAAAAAACATTCAACATAGAAAAAACTTTTCATCACAAAAGCAGTCACGCTTTCTCTGTTAAGCTGTTCACCAACCCGCCACAACACAAACACCAACACCAGGTAAAGTCAATAACACTGATTATCAATTATATACCAGTAAACTGGTGACACGATCATGGGCACCCAAGGCTCACCCATGCCCACAGGTACCAAAGGCCTGAGCGTCCGGTCCGATCCCACAGTAAAGCCAATGCAGCAAAACTCACCAAAAAAGTCAATACTAGCTACCATAAAAAGGCACCAGAACACCCAATGCACCACAGCCCACCATGAACAGGGCCCAGCAAGAGAAGAGCCCAAGGCCAACCATGCAGCCTCCAAATTCCCCAGATTCCAATCCAACTGTGCACCCATGGTATGCGCCAGACAAACAAGTCAGATCCAGAGAGGCTCCATCCTGCAACCCACAGCGTCTAAAGTATCCGCTGCCAGCTGTATCCTGCATCCAGACACCACAGAACATCCCTAGACGTCTTATGGAGTCATGCCCTGAGGGGACAGAGCCACCCCACTGGCACCAGGCAAATCCTACACTGTGCCAATACTGGGTATAATATTTGGTGTTGTAACACAAATCCTGTACTTGAGTAAAAGTAAAGATACCCTAGATGAAATATTACTATAGTAAAAATATATGTCCCGCTTAAGTAAAAGTCATAAATATTTGCCTTTAAATGTACTCAAGTATCAAAAATAAGATACAGTAATTTACTATAACCTAAATGTTTTATTATTACTGTTATGTTTAGACTTTATTCATCTACTCACCGTACAAACGGCCCGTATATCACTCTGGGCACAGATCTGTTACTGTGAGGTCATTAAATGAGTCTGACACTGATGTCAGTTAACATTATCATGATCGGTCAATATGCAGGTGAATAATTTCTATTAGAGAAATCTGACTGCAGGAAATAATCTCAAACAATTATAAGCAGATATCAGAGATTTCAGACTCGCTCTCTTTGATGAATATTAATCAATGTTTCATGTGTTTGCTGTGCAGAAGATTTACTGAAACACTGGATAGTTTGATAGTTCTGCAGAAGCTTTGATCATAGTGGAAGCTGAATTTGTTGAAAGTCTCAGTTTGTAGAAGTAGAACTCCATCTAAATAGAAGTTCAACTATTTCCACTTGCTAACTGTTTTAGTGATGATGAGCACCATGCAAAACTAATCAATACAATTTTCCTTACTCAATGTTAATCAGCAATTGTTATATTGCTATCATATTTCCCACTATGAGAACGCACTGCTTAAGATTTGAACACTACAAACTATGATGAAATTCAGCCCAAATAATGTGTGTGCTGTATCCTGATTGGTTTGCCCGCTGTGCTTCAATTTCAATATTTTTTTTTTACACCTATAATTTAGAAGTAACAACAGATGCTGTATAATGTAGTGGAGTAGAAAGTACAATAATTTACTTCGAAATATGGTGGAGTAAAAGTAAAAAGTCCCCTGAAATGGAAATAATTAAGTACAGTACAGATAAATAAAAAGATTGACTTAAATATAACAACAAATTACACTGCCTGGCCAAAGAAAGTCTCACACTCACACAGATTTTATTCAATCACCTTTAGCTTGGGTTACAGCACAGTTCATGTGTGAAAATGATTCCTCATTCTTCCAAAACCATTTTCACAATTTTAATTCTGGAATATGCCTATGCATCAAGGAAGAAAAACTCCATAGATGTGATAACTAAATAACATTGCTGAGCCTAGACCTGTCAGTCCGGATCAGGAGCGGCATCTCATAGCACAACCACAGTGCACACTTGAGGCCCTCAGGGCTGTGTGCTCAGTCCACTTCTGTTCACCTTGCTGACTCATGTCTGGGTCAGGATTCAGACTCGCATCTGAATCATCAAGTTTGCCACTGAAATGAGTGTGGTGTGTCCCATCAGCAAGAACGACAAGTCAGAGTATGAAGAGGAGGTTCGGGAGCGAACAAGCAACCTGTCTCTCAATGGTGAGAAGACTAATTAAATGGTTATAACTTCAGGAGAGCATCAAATAAACATTGATGGCTCCTTTGTGGAGAGTGCCTAGTTCTTTGATGTTTCCCTGTAGGAGAACCTCAACAACATCTCCATAGCAAAAAAGCCCAGCAACACATCTATATTGTGAAAAAGCTGAGAAAAGTTTATCTTTCATGGCACCATCCTCAACAGAAAGACTATGGAGATCAATTTGAACAGCTGTATCAGTGTCTGGTTTGGAAATTGCACCATTTTGAATCGTGAGACCCTGCAGTGGTGAGTAAGGACAGCTGAGGAGATCACTGGGGTCTCTCATCTCTCCATCACAGACATTTCACTACACATTTTACTTTGCAGCTGCAAAGCCACCAGAATTGCAAATGACCCCAGACGCCCCTCACACAAACTGTTCACCCTCCTGCCGTCTGGAATAAGGTACTAAAGCATTCGAGCCACATGGTCAGACTATGTAAAAGTTTCTTGCCTCAAGCCATCAGACTCCTTAATATCCAGGGACTGGACAGACATCAGCCCACACACACAGAAACACACACACACTCAACCAAATACTGCTTCACTCCATTTGCAAAATAGAAAAACAGACACAAATTCTAATATATATAAAATAATATCTACTATCTATCTATATCTATCTATATCTATCTATATCTATCTATCTATAAATATATATATATATATATATATATATATATATATGTTTTTTTTTAAAGCCTTACTATAATTTATTTCATGTTTTTTTTTAAGACGCCTCCCT
>JAOVVA010000027.1:16658028-16668687 GCA_028565275.1 Leiocassis micropogon | reverse complement strand
TATCTATCTATCTATCTATCTATCTATCTATCTATCTATCTATCTATCTATCTATCTATATATATATATATATATATGTTTTTTTTAAAGCCTTACTATAATTTAGTTCATGTTTTTTTTTAAGACGCCTCCCTGTACGAATTTCTTAGCTTTCGCAGTTTGAATGAGTGTCCAGCCAGCCTGAGTAACATGTAGGAGTAGAAAGGGAAAATGAAACTCGACATAAAACGGACAAGTTGCTGAACAGGCTCATCTGTGAGAGGATTATAGTCTTAAAAGACTAAGAAGGGATATCATAGGAATAAAATGAGGTGCATGCAATATCCTTCTGAAAAGGGATCAGTTTGAAGTTTGGGTGGATTTTCAAAAAAAACAGAAAAAAAAAAGATAAAACTGTCGGAAACCGTCTCCTTTTCAAATGCCACTCTTGCAGAAATGAGCTGTCAATCCAGAAATTACACGCAGTCTAAAAAGCATCATTCGATGATTATTCATGGTTTTAAAAGGAAATAGTAAAGGTAGCGGTAAAGAATAGAGGAAATGACTAGTCTCTGGAGAATCACATGTTCCTCACGTCAGACTTGCTGGAGGCAAAATCCGTCAGCCCTGAGGTCTTTTTTTTTTCTCCAGATACATTTATGTAAAAAAAACAAAAAACAAATAAAGCTGTATATGTAGGAACCAAAGTTAAGCACTCATAGCACTCATAGCGAAGAGCAACAATCAGACCTCAGACGTTACCTCAGAGACAGAGAAGTGATTTGATGCGCAAATCTAACCTTGAACTTCAGCGCATTTCTCTTGTGTGGAACTGGCTCCAGTGAGGAGCAGAAGAAAGTCCAATGGCATTGTTTGAAAGATTGCTATAACTAGACTATGCCATGTACAATGTTATGTTTTGCCTGTAAATAAACTCAGAAATAATAAACACTTTATTGGCAACAAACTTATTTATATGGCACTGTGTAACCTTTAAACATCCTGACTAAGTAAACAAAATGCATTTTATTTCCTTGGAGCAACAATACAGTAACAATTGTCCAAATGGTTGAAATATTGCTTTATGGTAAAAGTATGAATATACAGTATATTAAAATACCAAAAATGTAAAAATCATATAAAAACCAAAGGTTATTGTACATGTAACGTTATTGTTTAATTGGTGGTTCAACAGCAGAAATGGCTTCGGGGAATAACATCCACTTCATTTTTATCTCTGTGGTAGCAGACCTCAACCAAATGGTAGAGATGGCTCAATCAGGTTACGCCTGACACATTTTTAATAAGATACAGAGACTTAAAATATGCTCTACCAAAAAGTTGAGCTGAATGTTAAAGGCTTCATGCTTTTTCAGTATTACATTTTGAAAATCTACAAAAGGTCATGACTTCTCTATAGGAAGGACATTTTAATGGATAGAATTTTAAATGATGTTAAAATGAGCCGTAAGTTGTGTACTTGGTCAGCTTATTCTTCAAACTTTGGGAATGTTGTCTTTACAAAACAGTGCTTGGACTTGGTATAAGTTGAATAAACATTATAATGAGATAAATATAGTCATAGTATAGCATTTGGCTAAATTATAAAAAAAAAATGTAAATAATTAATGTAAAATAATACAGTTGTGCTGGAACAAGTGATAATTTATGTTAAGACTAATAACTGAATAATAAGGATGGAAGTCCTAAACATACAACAAAATTGTCATTGTCAAATGTAACAATTACTTAATTACTTAAATTTACCCGACTAGATGGTCCAATGTAAAGATGAATGCTTAAGTGTTTAAGTGTTCAAAGATGATGGTCTACATGGTATTAAACATGCACGTTAGTATGTGGGACATTCACCTTCTAGAGCTGAGCTGGTAAAGGAGTGTGGGTTTCTTATTAATTACATCCATTTATAATCTGATACAAGCCACCCAGACAAGCAGGATGTGTGGCTATGTGTGTGTGTGTGTGTGTGTGATGGGAGGTTGGCTGTACATGGCCTGATGTGGAGTGATTTTTTTTTAGGGTCGCTCTGCAGCAGTCAGAGAGATAGCCATCGATCTGGGAAGAGAGATAAAGAGACAGAGAGAGACAGACAGCGCAAGAGTGAGTCTGAGAGAGAGAGAGAGAGAGGGGAGCAGAACAAAGCACGTGGGAGGATAAAAATTGCTTTCCAGGCTGCTGCTTGCCCACAGGCGCTTTCATGACGCTGCCAACATGCCACCATGAGCAGCGACGGCGTCTCCCTCGTCACACTCGCTGGACTGCCGGAGGAAAAACCACTGCCAAGTTTCAAGGGTGTTAATTTAACACCAGAAATTTCGACACAAGGAGAACAGAGGTTAAAAGTCCTGCGCAGGCTAGCTGTCATACTAATGCCATCATTAGCATGGTAGCTGTCAATTACTGCTTTTTAACCTCATTCAAAAGAAACTTTCTTGATGATAAAAAAAAAACAACAACTAAACAATATGTACTGACTTTCAGGCAAAAACTGACGTGACAATTTTAGAACAAAAGAAATTCCAGCAGCAAAAGAAAACAAAAATAAATAAATAAAATTATGCTAAATTTATTTTATAATTGTGCGCCAAGAAACAGTGAACAAAATATATAGAGCAAGGCAAAAGTCTGGTGTGTTAAAAACGGAGGCTCCATTTTTACTGACCAAACACTCTACAGTTCCCGCCCACTTCTTTTCTATTGGCTCACAAAACGGAGGCTGATGAATTCGCGGGGCAAAGTTCGCCAAGATAAATTCAGCACAAAGCGAAAGTAAGCGTCGACAGACGCACATCCGTGTTTTACATCCCGTGCCCTTTGACTTTCTGTGAATTTTATTCGTGTTCAGTTTTACTGCCGCTTTAGCTAAAAACAGCTGCAAAGCGAGTTCAAAGTTCACAAATGCTGCAGCTGAGGCACAAATATTGGCACCTTTTTTTGGAGATTTTAAAGATTTAATATAAATAGTTTGTTTGGTAAAGGTTGCCAGTATACATGTATATAATAGAGGTACACTATGATAGTATGAATATGACAGACGGATATCATATTTTCCCCTTAAGAAACATTTTTTAAATATTAAAATAACATGTACAGTTATAATCTTGAAATAATTTAAATGGTAAAATATTTAAATTAAAGGGATTTTTTAGCTTTTATTTTGCATAACAGTCCAAAGAAATAGGCAATATTTATTTCTTTACTTATTTCTTTCTTTCTTTCTTTCTTTATTTAATATAAGATAAGATAAGAAAAGATATATCTTTATTCGTTCCACAGTGGGGAAATTTTATTTGTTTGTTTGTTCCTAATAATTTCTTAATTATAACAAAACTAAAATTGTAAACTATTTTGTATTTATAAAAAAAAATTATTATTTACTTTTATTAATTAATTTAATCAATCTCCTAATTAATAACATACAATAAAATTGTACAATTACTTTTTTATTTAAAATTGTAATTGTTTTGTCCTTTAAAATAAAAAAAAACCTATGATATTGTACATAATATAATATATTTTATAAATTTTGTATAAATGTTTCTTTATTTATTGGTTTATTTATTTATTTAGACCTTATTTTAAACAGGAACAGCAATATCTCTTATTATCTCATATTCTGCATGCTACATCACAAAAATTTCTTGTTCTAATTTAAACTAATTTATTTTTCCTTATTGCATTGCACACTCCTCCCTATTATATAAGACTCAAACATACTTTAATCCTGATGCACAAATTCAGGACCTATGACTGACGAAAATGACAGATTTCTGCTAAAACAAGCCTATACATTGATGGCAGACAGAAGCTCGGGGATTACCCTGCCTGCTCCTCGTTTATTTGCAGTGCATCGCTAAATATATTTCTCTTTGAGCAAGAAAATCCTTCTGGACATACACTGAGCTCTGCTTAGAACCGGCAAATATTAAAGACAGAGTGTTGATTCTTTTTTTTTTTTTTTTTTTGCAAAAAAGTGTGAGAAAGAGATAAAAATGTGTGCTGGTGCCTGAGGGAGAGGGGAGAGGGACGGAGAGCACAGGCGGAGGATCAAGAGAGGAGAGAGATAGGCAGATGGAAGAGTGATAGGAGGAAAGAGAAGATTATGGAGGGGGGATGACAAGATAAAAAATTCAACCGAACAGGTCATTTCCAGGAAGCGTCAAAGTGTAACACTACTATATTTATTTAATGATTTATTTGCTTTAATTAATAAAAGGACAATTGCAGTCATGGCTCATATGGTTAAGGGTTATAGAGCAAAAGTTTGGGGATTCATGCCTCAGCACCGCCAAGCTGCCACTGTTGAGCCTTTGAGCGAGGCCCTTAACCATATCTGCTCCAGGGGCGCTGTGTCCTAGCTGTCCCTTCGCTCCGACCACAGCTGCCTAAAACCCTATCAAACTGAGCCACATTACTACTACATCCTTAAAAAACTGGCTGGACGCACTAAGAACTTGTACAACTTCTCAGCATCTTTACAATAGAAACCGGTAAGGATGCAGTATTGTCTCTCTTGACGTGCAGCTGCAAAAAAAGCCTGGTTGAAGCAAGATGCAGAAAGAAGGAGGTGGAAATGACGGCCTTGACCAACTAACAGCATAATTAATACCTCTTAGGGAATTCTCTGATGGACTACAGTTCAATGATGGCACAGAACGAAAAGATTGGATGGCGTTGTCTTTCTGGCATCATCACTGGGATGATGCCAGGTCAATGGCATTCTTTCTCTTTTAGTTTTTTCAGTATCTTCAGGTAGGTCAATGACACATTTTAAAAGACCGCAATAAGTTCATATTGCGTTCTTCAAATGTTTGCAACATTTATGGCTTGCATGCAGCTGGTTATGAGTACGTCTCTGTCACGTCCAGAGATTTTATTATAAAAACTAGATTCAGTTCCAGTGATGGGCAACTACTGACAACATGATAGACGCATTGAGAATCCGACAGGGTCGTGGCTGGGAAGTAGGATGGACACATTTTATTTTTAAGATACTATATCTTCATAGTCTTCGTTGGAGTGAAAATAGGCCATAAACGGGATACAAAAACAATTGATGTAATAAACATTTTTACCTATTATTCATATTCATAAACAAGGAGCTGATCTCACATCAGATTTTCATTTCACTTTTCACAATTTTCGTAGCACCCGACCTACAAAGGAATGGCTAATTACAATAACTGCTCCAATTATATCCATTCGTGTTTTTTTTTTTTTTTTTTAGGCATTCCATCTCCATCTCTATATTTGACAAAAACCACCATTTTCCCCACTATAATGAAACTTGAACCATAAAGTAGCATGGCATTTCATACGCTTTTCCAAGAGCACTAGGAATCAGTTCAGCTGGATCTCTCACGCTTTATGAAATTTTCCGACCTGTTAGAGTCAGGTAAAAAAACAAAGTGTTAAAACAACTTAAGTTTCTTAAGCAAAGGTATATTAGGGCATAACATCCTGTTAGGATTTGATGCACTTTTCTATTAAGCGGTATTATCCTTTTATCCTTTTGACAGCATGAGCAGGACATTTACAAACACTTATTTACATTTAATTATAAATATAAATAAATAAATAAAATCACTCATGAAAAGTGTTGCATTTATTCAGAAGGGAATAAAAAAATGTAAAGCAATCAGTCACCTTAACAGCTATTAATACCGAGGAAATCACTCGGGCTATGAGCGATTAAGTGCGCAATTAAATGATAAACTCGGGTGAAGTGACTCTGTGATGGGTTTTGAGAGTGACTCAGAGGAAATGACATCCAGCGTTGCTCTAATAAA
Organism: Leiocassis micropogon; assembly: GCA_028565275.1. Taxonomy (NCBI): domain Eukaryota; kingdom Metazoa; phylum Chordata; class Actinopteri; order Siluriformes; family Bagridae; genus Leiocassis; species Leiocassis micropogon. The sequence continues at coordinate 16,662,898 of JAOVVA010000027.1, read as the reverse complement.
CAACCTGAACGTGCCAGCCATGTGAAACACACTCGTCCATGTTGCTTTCCTATGCAAGGATTTATGCCTAACATTGGTTTCATGATGCACAGCAATCATACATAAATGTTTAATTCTTCTTGTCTTTTTTATTGCTGTTCTTGAGTCATAAAGCTTTGAGTTTACAGGCGATGTGTCATTGAAATGTTCTCGAGGCTGGACTGCGTGATTAGCGAGGAGGCAGAAGTGTGGGATGGATCACGGCAGTAGCACACCTACACTGTATACATGTATAAAATATGAGCGTAGTCTGTGAGATTACACATATAAAGAATCTTTTCACAAGACTTTTCTTTTCCTAGTTTAAGTACAAAGCCAACAAAACCAGCTCCTCTGCATTTTAAGCGCAATGATGCATTTTAATAACGTGACCTTCTGCATGGACTCAGTAAACTCCTGCACTTTAAGACTTCCTGCTCAAATGTTTGCTTAACATGTTATACTACATTTATTTATTTATTTACTATTTCAACAATTTGTTAGATTTGTTTGATTTTGCTTTATGTTTTGGATGTATTATTATTATCATTATTATTATTATTATTATTATTAGATCTAAATCTAATCAAAATCAAAGTTACTGTATATTCATCCACACAATCTAAGATTTACGTTGCTTCAGTTGCTCAGGTCTAGACTCAGCCTCTTGTTATGTGGCATATTCCAGGCCTCAGAGAATGAAAGAGTGGTTCTGGGAGCATGAATCATTTTCACACATATTTACTTTTAGAGCATTTCTAGCACAAACCACCATGTGCCGTAATCAAAGCTAAAATATAACATAGAGCAAAGCAGATTACTTGCACATTGTACGTACAATGTATCTTATTATTTAACCTTTGTAAATTTGACTATAAATTCTGCCATCTGTTGAATTTTGAGATGACCTAATGATTTTTTTAAAGTTAGATTTTTTTATGATATAAAAAAAATTCAAATTCTATTTAAAATTCAAAGTAGCATATCCTCTCTTCCCATGGGCAGATTGTGATAAAAACAAAGCCAATATGTTACCTCAAGCTCGGCCAAATAAACCTGTGAAAACCCCATTAAAATTAATTCTGTAGTTTTTACATGATGCGTTCACAAAAAAAAAAATTCCAAAAGCCGTCTTGATGTGTTCTAATACTCATTTTACGTCCTCCCAAATTCTTTTTTTTTTTTTTTTTAAATATCTTCAAAGTACAGACACACCAATATTACAGTTTTATTATACTGTATGTATAGATTATTACAACTTGACTTTACTCTTAGAATTCTTTTATTTACTATTGACACTAATTATTATTTAACTATTTGACATACTATTTCATTATCATACATAAAAAACTTACACAACTATACATATGAACTCATAACCTTATTTTCCCTTTTTTTTACTGTATTGTAAATATGCCACTTGTGCACTTCTTCTTAAATACTAATTACAATTCATTAGCTTTGTACATGAACTTTACACAATGGCAATAAAGTTGAATCTAATCCCACCTAATCTAATCATGTTCTTTTGACTAACCTGCTTCATGATTTAAACTTTTATTTAATTAAAATAAACAATTTATTTTATTTATTTATTTTTTTTATTTCGCGAATTATATTTAATATGTTTTTTCAACCTTCGTATATTGATATTTGTAATATCAATTCCAACTTACTTATTATTTCAACTTTCAACCTTAACTGGCACATAACTAATCAACTTTTTATTTTAACTCAATTTTAACATGATATCTCCCATATTACAATATAACAACATCATTTTCGTTAACGATTTCATGATTCATGCCTTCAGTAGTAAACTTCAGCATCTCAGAAATTCATATGAATATGTAAAAATATTAATTTGTATTAGCTGTTATATTCTTTTTGTATTTACAATAGTATGAATTTAACTAAAATGCACCAGAGAAACAGCATGAAGAAAATTATCATATTTAAGGACGGATTCATTACACTATTTCTAATGAAAAGAACCCATTGAGTTTTCTTTCTTTCTTTCTTATTTTCTTTTACTTCGGTATCATCAAACATCCGACCGCCAAACTTAAATAGCCTGAAGTTTTTCAATTATGTGCTTGCTTTTTCTTTGTATTTAACTTTACAAAGACGCTTCACTTGATCCCAGTAAATGTGAATTCTTTAGAGTGTGAAATAAAAAGAGTATTATGCCGTCTGCTCGTGTGAGTGATGGAGAGCTTTTCTATGATTGGAGCCTCCGCCACGTTTTGCTTATTCGCGTAGAAACAACAATGCGGTGAAGACTCTTACCGAACTCGCCGGGCACTGAGATCTCATAGAGGCACGTCTGGCCTTTGGTGTAGTTGCGAGGGTAATTGGGTGACAGCACGGTGCCCTCTGACCCTGTCGACCTGCTTCCACAAGGTGCTGCATGGGGTAAATAAAAAAACAAAAAAAACAAATACTTATCAGTATTGTATAATTTAATATTTAAGCACAGGATCAAATGTTATCTGAATTATAGTGTACAACTCTTTTGTGAGAAATGAAGCAGTAAAACACTTGGGAGGGGTGTGCAGTTATAGGAAAATAATCAGTGATGTGATGGTGATGAAGTGGAACCACTGTATATAATTTGATTACTTTCCTGTAACAGCATAAGCAGACGTGTTTTATTTCTCTTATATCACAGTAATTTGCCAACTTTTACGCGTTTTGTTTTATTACAAATGAGCAAGGGGGGATTGGGGGGATGAGACAGAATTTCCTACCGCAAGTTGCCAGTAAGTTTCACCATATCGTGAGCAGAATGGGTTGTTGTGTTGTCGTGAAGAGATGCGCCATTTTGTTTTTGACCCTCTAGTGGCATTGTGCGAAACTATACCGCGTGTTTCTTACACAAGAAGAAATGTTCATGAACGTCCTCACTTCCGGTGACATAATTTGGGCAAATATTTTCAGTTTTTTCGTATGATAATACAAATTTTATGACTGCCCCTTGTAACAATGCCATATTATCAAAGTTACTTGTCAATGGAAGGATCATGCATAGAACGTAAAATTATAAAAAATTACAGTCAGATCAGATGACACACTCACAATTATTGTCTGAACTATAAGAACAGCTTAAATCCCTCAAAAACAGACTATGCCCAAACTCTCACGTCTTGACAGACGTCTAAAGGAACTTTGCACTTGAACTATATTTTCCAAAGGCGACATAAGGCATAAATAAATGAGACACGGCTCTCTGACAGCTCCTAAAAGCCAGCGTGGTCATTAATCACTCAAGGCCACACGGTCCAGCTCGACTTGTTTGTGAGAGGAACTGAATTATGGCAGGCCTTGTTAACAGTGTACGGGCATAAATCAACAGTATATCTGCAACTCCAGACATGCCGGTGCGATTATAGCAGACAGACAGCTCAGAAATAATCGCTAAAATGCCACTAATACAATCTCTAGACACTGTGTTTGTTAACACTTGAAAAATTGTTTACTCTGTATTGTAACTGATTTGTAACCTAGCAATAAGCAAATATGAGGCTCAGGACTGAAGAGAGCAGGAGGAAAAAATAGATGTAATGCTCGATATTATAACAGGCTGAGGAAAGGCTGAAAGCCTGTAAAGTGATATTTACACTCATAATCTCAAACAAGTTTTAGGAATAACACTGTATAATAACCAAACATGCATAGTCGCTCATTTAAAAGAACACACTCAGCATGCAAAAGTTAGCAAGTGAATTTCACTGAATAACACTATAATTAAAAGAAGTGAAAGTGGTGTTAAGCTTACAGAATTAGGCAGAATGACTTACATTTATTTTATTATCAACATACAGTTGAGGGCATGGCTCAAGGCTCAAGATCATTTAGTTTCTTTCAAGAAATAGATTCCTAAAAACTAGCAAAATTCTGCTAAAAAACAAGAAAAAAACAGAAAGAAATGTTGCAATCGTACAATGATCAGGTGATGCATTTGGATACATAATAGACTCAGTTTATTATGTTAATAATATAGATATTTAAGCAAAAAAACTTCAGAATCAGTAGGAGGCTATATATTGACTTTAGTAGGTTAATTCGTTGAAGGCTAAATAAGTTTGTCCACTAGACCTTGTTCCATCTTAAGGTTAGAACTTAGTGGTTTCATGATAAAACAACAAGCTTAGTAATTTATTTGTCTTATTAACTAAAAAAAAAGAGTGATAATAAATAACTTGCCTCATACACATTCCACAACATCAAATGTAATTATAAAAAGTTTAAAAAGTATGCTGTCATTTACTATTACATTAACAGTTGCAATCACTGGCAAACTACCTTGGTATAAGAGGATTAAAACACTTCATGCAGGTATAAAAAAAAATAAGTACTTTAGAGAGGTAACATGAACTCATCTTCACATGAGGCCACATCGCAACACCCCATTGCTGATTGCTTTAATTGTGTTGAACTTTTTACTATCCATCCATCCATCAATTTTTGATGAATCTAATCCTGTGTAATCCTACAGTTGTTGAGGGCCTGGAGCCTATCCCAGGGTACTTGAGGGACACCCTGGTCGAAGTGCAAAGTCATTGCAGAGAACAAACACTCAAACACTCGATTATCTGCTATGTCAACATGGAAACACCAATCGACCTACAGATCATGTGCTTGGACTATGGGAGGAAACCTGGCAAGAATGTGAAGAACATGCAAACTCACAACCAGTGGCAGATTTAAAGCTTTAACCCTGGAGGTCTGAGATGCCAGTTCTAATGAGTGAGCCCTGTGCTGCCCTATCCTTTCCCAGAGGTTTTTGCAAAATGGTATAAATCTTAGGCTTAATGTTTAAGGTTGAAACCTGATCAGTGCTTTACATGTT
>JAOVVA010000027.1:16637365-16649968 GCA_028565275.1 Leiocassis micropogon | reverse complement strand
CAGAAGGGGCATCTTATTTTAATAAATTAAAAGAAAATCACTGGGCGGCTCTTTATCATTGTAGAGTGGTTGTGTACGCACTCTCCTAACACACAGTTCAGTCCAAACAGCTTAAAAAAGTGCATGTAGGCCCGTATGACCCCTTTAAGTGTATGAGGAGAACAGACTGGGAACAGATTCCACCCTTTTTAAGTCTGGACGCTAGACGTTGTGATGTAGTGTTACATTGGTCACTGACCTGACCTGGGGAATGCGTACCATCAATAGCCAGTGAACATACATGAAGATCATGGGCAGGATATAGGAAATGAAAAAAAAAAATGCTGGTGAATATTAATATTAAATATGAATGAAGTTAAAACAAATAAATACATAATAATAATTTATTACTATTAATACTAAATAAAATTAAATGTTATAATAAATTTTGATTAAATGCTAAAATTAAAACCTTCACATATTAAAACTCCTACTGCCTGTCTTGCATCCATATTTTTTTTCTTCTTCTTTTCTTCCTTCTTCTTCTTCTTGAAAGTTTACTTACTCATTCACTCACTCATTACTCCTTTCACTTATGAGAGTTCGGTGTGTTCAGTAGGCCTCAGGTGGCAAGTCTTGTAGCTGATGATCCCTCATCTGGCACAGTCGTTCAGTGTATGATCCACCATTTTTGAGTATCATAAAAAACATCTGCACCGGCAGAGTCCCGATAGTAATTGTCATCTGGCAGTAGGGTTTGCACTAGAGGTACATGGTTTTAGGAATTGGGGAAGACTGAGGAACCCTGTAGCCATGCCCAGGAAGATACCAGCTCTTATGATGACTTTGTGACCTTGGGGTTAAAATCAAAACTGTTAACCACTTAAAAAATACATCCAAAGAGATCAAACCTTTTCATGTAAGTGCCAATGCTCTAAAAGAAAGGGTAATGCAAACAAAAGAGTCCAAACTACAAAGATTCTTGTTCAACTACCCAATACATACTGTAGGTCACAAAGTATGAGTTGGAATCTGAGGATTTGTCATCTCTGGATCTACTTCATCCACAGCGGTGATTAAAATCCACAAAAACCCTCCATGACCAGCATGGGACTGATGGACAGTCTATGGTTTTAGAAACCAGGTAATCTTCCTTGTTTCAAAAGCAGAATCCATCAACTAGGAGCAGCCTTTATAACCAGAGGTGGTTTTTCACCATTATCCTCAACCTCTCATAAGGATCCCATGACCTTAGCAAACTAGTTCAGCACCATAGACAATGTCAATACAAGGATCACTGAGACCTCAAAAAATATCTCCAAACTTTTCTCGAGCAGCAAAGCCTCAGAAAGCTCCAGAGGCACCATTACTGAAGGCAGCACTTGACCAGAGCATTCAAAAATCAGCAGTTATCCGGTGGGCTCTTGAACATCGCTCTTGGTTAACAAACCAGCTGGAATTTTCTTACTTTTTAGCTTGTACTCTTTTAGTAGTTACAGATCAATTATTATTCTTTTTTTTTGTTAAGGAGGTTATGTGACTAAGGGACTCAATGAGTTAAGGAAAAATAAACCCAATACCACTCCTAAAGTTTTTGCCTTGACATATTTTCAGTACCATATGGGGCATTTGTGTAGTTAATCCACCTGCCAGCATGTTGTTGTTTTTTGGGAGGTGAGGGAAAAGAAAAGAACCTGGAGGGTATGTGAACCCAAGAAAACATGCTAAGCTCCACAGAGTAATCCAAGCTCAGGATCAAACCGAAGACCCTGGAGCTGCAGGACAACACTGTTAGGTACTGCCACATTTACCCTTGTATTCCAGATGAAAGCCGGTATAGCTCACTGAACCGTCACTGCGGAAGGCTATGTGCATGATGTTCGAGCTGCTTTCTATCTTCTCTGGCAGCTTGCTGTCTTGAAATGTCCCAATCAGATGACTGTTGGTGTGCGGGCCATCATAAATGTACAGAAAGTCATAATTGGGCTCGATGCTGAAGCTGAAATGGAAAGCAAAGACTCATGAATGTGAATATTTATAAAAAATATCATAAAAATATCAAAAATATGTATTAATAATCTTGTCACTGTTATGTTATACAATCAGGTCTATAAATTTTGGAACCAACTTTGAAAGATTTTTGACATTTGGCCTCAAGATGTGAGTCAAGTCAAGACTTTGAGCTTTAATTCATGGGGTCTGACAAGTGTGGTAATAAACATTATGGAATTACAGACATTTTAAGGCACACATTCCCATTTTGGGGGCTTTTATACTTGAATGAAAATCCTTTGCAATTAAAGTCTGCCTGAAATATGGAACCCATGGACATGGTTTAAATGCTGAGTTTCCTCCCTTGATATGCTTTGCCAGGCATTTACTGCAGCTGCCTTCCGCTGCTGCTTGTTTGTAGGTTTTCTGCCTTCAGTCTTGTCTTTAGTAAGTGAAAGGCATTTTTTTTTAGGTTGAGATCAGGTGACTGACTTGGCAAATGAAGAATATCATCCTTGAAATTCTTGGGCAGCTTAAACTGTATGTTTTGAGTCATTACCCATCTGCAATAAGTGACATCCTATCAAAAAATGCAGCGTTTGGCAGAATCTGAGCATGGCCCAATACACTTCAGAATTCACCCAGTGTAGTTGTCTTTCATGATCTTCCAGACCTTTTGCTGTTTCTGAGATTCCCAGGCACTTGCTTCTTTAAGAATGTCCAACACTGTTGTATCTTTCTGCTATCAATCTGATTGGTTTATTTTTATTTTCAGCCTATAATGGTCTCGTTCAATTGCATAGACATCTCTTCGGACACCTCGAGTGAACATCTACCAAATGCAAATGTACAGGCCAGAGATGGCCATGCAACTACTTGTCAGCAATTTGTTCCATTATTTATGGGCACCAAAATAGGGGGTGAGTGTAAGAAAATGGCTGTAACTCCTGAAAGATTAATGCCACACCCTTAAATCAAAGCTGAAAGTCTGGACATCATTCACATGTTGCAGTATACAGAGGACAAATGGCAAAAAACTAATCTTTGTTCCAAAATGCATGACTGTATGCCATTGAAAAGCAACATAAAGTTTGTTAGTATGGTGTGTTACAGCTACGAAAACAGCTTTGATGAACTTTGATGTAGATTCTACAAGTCTCTGAAAATGACATATTCAAATGATAGCGCTTCAAGTACTGTTTTGACAATACTGGTGGAAGCCAATCTCTAAAATGTCACTTGAAAATCAATCATAGCTTTTCAGAAAGTCATAGCATATGAGTTACATCATTTCCATCCTCATCGATTCATTCAGTAAGCCTAGGTGACTCAGTCTATGGATAGAAATGGGCTCATCCTGAAAGAGATCACTCATGTCAGGATAAAGCTGATCAGTCAGAGGAACTTTATTGATCTGCAGTGATGCGTCCCTCTTGAGAAAGACAAGTGGAGCCAAAGCATGGCAGGGGATTAAAACATGCCTCACAGCATAAAAGCTCCAATAGGTATTTTTTCCTTCAATTTATCTGAATTTAATTATCGACTCTGGATTAACTACATCACGAACCCAAAGAATCCATGAAAAGAAGAGGAAGAATCCATATCCATAAGGTGTATTCCACCCTAGCAGGCACAAGCTGAAATATTTTCAGATCATAGGCACATTTGAAAAGGTGGCACTTTATACGTCAAGAGCGTGATTCATGCACAAAAAAATGGCATTATTGAAAATCGAGGAAGAAATGGTCCCGAACGATGATAAAAATGATATTCTGTGTAATGGACGTAAAAACGCTCCACTTTGCACTTTTAAAATGTAGGTAAAATCAGACTTCTCAGGAGAAACGATTCCGCCTGAAACACCCCCTTTTATCTCTTCTGCAATACCGCAGAAGAAAATGATATTCATTTCTCAGAGACTAATGCATGAAAATATGCACTGCTATGTCAGTTTAACTTACTTTCCTTAAAATCTCCTTTTTAGCCAAAAACATGATTCCAGTTTACAGAACACAAAAAAGGAAAGCTTACCTGATGAACGCTAATGAGATGACATAATCGGGGTGCACTGTGATGAACCAGTCACAGTCCTTGCTGTGTGGGTAGGGGTGAGGAAAGTTTGGGGAGAGGATAAATCCTGATGAGCCCGTGATGTTTCCTCCACAAGGAGCTGAAAGGGATAGAACATTATTCATTATTATTAATTGAAAAAGACAAATGCTCTAAAACAAGCTAATTAAGTCAGGCACGCTCAGGTGTCTTGAGATATCCTGACTCGGGAACCAAGGGACACAGAGTGATGGGCGTGTTGAGGTAAGAAGGGATGCACGTGAAGTGATGCACCCAGCATGCATAGTGTCCACTGTAGAAGCCTCTGAAGACAGTGTTATGATCTGGGGTTGCCTCCGTTGCTCAGGTCTAGACTCAGCAATGTTATGTGGCAATAAAATGAAGTCAGCTGATGACCTGAATGTACTGAATGACCAGGTTATTACATCTATGGGGTTTTTCTTCCAAGACTCAGATTGCGAAAGAATGTTTGTTTCTGGGAGCATGAGGAATCACTTTCACACATATTGGAAATTACATTTTATTCCTCCTTTTTTTTTTCTTTGCTTTCTGATGTAATTGATTGATTGATGAATTGCAGTAGTTTTTTTTTTTTTTTTTTTTTTACTCAGAGGAATTATTTTGTAATGATTGCTGTTGGACAAAGCAACATATGCACATTTTATTCGCCTCATCAGCAGTGCTCCCGCTGTCGAGCCTAAGGTTTAAGTCTTGCTATGGGCACGGGCTTACTATAGGCGCAAAAAGAAAGGATAAAAACAAACCTACAGTAGGATTAACATTTCCTCAATTTATTTCAAGTGGGAGATTCTTAAATATTGTTTTGCATTCACATTTGTAACATTGTATCAGCACCATTTATTTAATGCTATCCCAGCATCATTACATCAGTACTAAACGTTCCTTTGATGTCCTTATATCAAGCATTATATCACTGCCAATTTAACGCTACTACAACGTTTGGACAACCAAGCTTTATCCCAAACCTTGCAACATGACATGGTTTACATTATTTTCTCATTGATTGCTTTGTATACCAGCACTTGTACCAGTTGTGTTTCATTCCTATTAGCTTCTGGTTAAAGTGTTGTGGTTTAATTACCCTTTGCAATGCCCAGTGTGTATTATACACCATCGCTTCTTGTTCTTGCAGTATTAGACAAATCTTAGACCGATCCAAAGTGTTAATTAACTAAAGTCTGGGCTTGTCCGTGATGCCCAAGGACTGAACGGTAAGATCAAACATGTGACTGAAAAAAAAAAAGCTTTTATAAATAAATGAGGTGTCTGAATCGCATTGCGATCGATTGAATTGCAAAGTATCCTTTAAAGCCAGTGGGGGTTCATTTATTACCTACACTTCCATTATTACTTTCTAGTTTATTTATTACTGTAGAATCCATTTTAACATCTTGTACCAGCATGCAGGAAAGCACATGACAAATCAAATCAACCCAAATCAAATCAATGCACTGCTTCACTTTGTCAGGACTATAAAGAGAGAAGAAAAAGGACAACACATTCATCACTCCGAATTTTAACAATAAAATAACTTGAAGCTTTTTTTTTTTTTTTTGAACAATAGTTTTGCAAACTGCAGCTGATTGCTGAATTCCAGCAAATTTCCCCATCACAGGACACGCCTCATATACTCTGGCATCTGAATGCTGACTGAGCACTCGATCAGATATTTCTGTCAAAAAGATTTATTATTAAAGAAGTTTTCTCGTCTGACTCATTTTCCGCCTGGACTTCACGGTGTTCCACTCTGCCATGGCAGGTGTGAAATGCTTGAAATGAGGTGCACCCAAAGTTCCCAAAGGTCTCTTAAATGGAAGTTGTGCAAATTGAAAAATCTCACCAATGCAGGTGGGAGGGCTCGGTTGCCAGTAGTATCGGTTTTCCACTTGAATGCATGTGATCCGAGACTCGCCCTGGAGTTCGTAGCCTGGGTCACACACAAAGGTCATGGTGTCACCCGGTTCCTTGCCCTCGCCGCTCCGTGTGCCGTTCATCGGGGTTCCTGGATCCCTGCAGGCGGTCGCTACTGAACCTGGAAAGAAAAAAACAAACAAAAAAAGCAACAGAATCAATTGTTTTATGCGTTATTGTAATGGGATATGGGCTGAGGATGTGTGAGGCTCAGGTTGAGAACATCAGCAGCAATTCGCATTTACATTTTCATGACATTGGTTCTAGTTTTTAAATCCTTTCTGATAAGAGAAACTTTAAGTAAAGGGAATGGCAGTTGATTGCTATGACAATCAGTGATGATAAAACAGGGCTGCAAATTCTCAGGTGTTTATTCATTCTCCTGTAGCCTTCCATCAGATACACAGGACAAATGTTGTGATTTTTAGTTTTGACTCAAGGCTTTGAAACATTTTTTTCCCCGCATTGATTCCTCAGCATTTACCTGCTCTCCTGGCTGACTGAAAATTAATCCAACAAATTAATCTATTATATTAAGGCTTGCAAGAATAATTGAGCTTGTCATACTGACATCTGTGCGAGAATTTAACACAAATATATCTATTCAGATTTCATAAACATGTGTGTACTATAAATTCAAGGAGCTTACTGGAAAAGTCGATAGCGAAGCCAGACTTGCTGATGTAGAAATCGGTCTCGAACTGAATGGTAACGATGTTGAGGGTGCTGTGGATCCCGTCGGGCAACAGGGAACCACTTACTTCTCTCAGAAGCATCTCGTTATCCGGACGGCCATCCCATACCTTCAGGATGTCATGAGATGCTTCTGTGTCAAAGGCTAGAAACTGGAGGCTTTGGAGAGAGAAGGAAGTAACATGATTAGAATTTCAATGAGACCTTTTAAAAGTTCTTATTCTGCCTTTTAATGGAGAACCTATCCTTACATTCATCCATGCATTATCTATGACTAAGGGCAATTTGGAAACGCCAATCAAAATTAAATTCATGCATCTAGACTGTCGAAGGAAACCAGACTACCCAGAGGAAACCAAGCACCAAGCACCGGGAGAACATTCAACCTCCATGCACACAACCCAGAGATGGGATTCAAACCCCCTACTGTGGAGATGCAAGGTGACCGTGCTAACCACTAAGCCACAGCGCTGCCTCAGTAGGAAACCTAATTAGCAAAAAAATGATCCCACAATTTGTTTCTTGTGCCAAGATGAATAAATCTGGATCTCGGATTTGGCCAATTTCAATGTCTTTCTTTGGTACTGACACCAAATCAAAGCAGACCGGCTCACTAATGGACGTCCATCATTTCTCTGATCTGCTGCTTCACACTGTGCATCCGGAGACCATTCAACACAGTCTTGATCTTTGTCTTCTTCTCCATTACTGTGATGCTCTGAAGCTTTATCACAGAATATAATTAGCAGACATATTTTAACATTTATTTCCTCCTTTCCTTCTCTGGGTCACTGCTGATCCGGTCTGCTAAACTATAATTAATTCAACTTTCTCCTTTGTAAATCCCTTTAAATCAGTGACCTACATACATTGTTTTAGCAGCACCTCAAATTGTAAAGATCTAAACCTTGGCCAAATTTTGGCAGTAAAACTTAAGAAAGATGTTAAGCTTTCTATAATATGTTAATAAAATTTTGTATTTTGTGCAGAGAAGCTGAGGTACCTGACAGTATTGCCCGAGTCCACCTCGATGGTCCATGTACAGCGGAGATTGTTGTCGTAAGGGAACGGGTATCCAGGAGATAATATCCTTCCTGAAGCTTCACCTTTAAAATTTCCACCACATTCCGCTACAGGAGATCAGAATAAACGGGTTATTACGCTGTCATATCTTTTTTTGATATCACAGTGTAATAACCCGTGATCGGACAGACTTTTTTCTTAGACAAAGGTTAACTTATGAAGAATCAAATGTCGTGGATCAGGAAAAAAATGCATGGTGAAGCACGGGGGTGGTAGCACATAAATCGCTTAGCAAGGTAATTTACAGTAAAGTCAATGTGCTGTAATTAGAAAAAATTATTCAGCTAATTTCATAGTTTTTCATCAAAACAATATACTAAGAAATAATTTGATGTTATATTTTTTTCATTGCAGCATTATATACTAATGCTTGACTAATTGCATTTGTGCATGAATGACATAAAAAGGACAATAACTATCTATCCTAAAAACCTAAAACAATATAGAAAGTGTACATAAAACTTAAATACTGCTTGCATAAAAATTTAATAACATTAAGTTGTTAAAACTTTTACATGCAATTATATGTGACATAAATGGCCTCCAAGTGGCGCAGTGGTAAAGTGCTCGCCCTATCATCCGGAGATCACGAGTTCGATTCCCGGGTGATGCTGTAACCTCTTGCAGCCGGAGGTCTAGAGAGAGCTGATTGGCCGCGCTCTCTTAGAGGGGAGAGATGAGAGGTACTTAGTGCTCCCACATTAATCACGGCTCTACAGCCAATCAGGGGTGTCTGTGAGCTCACGCAAGCGGAAGGAGCGGATAGCGCTGTCCTCCGAGTGTGTTACGCCGCCCCTAATGGTGTGTGAGCGAGCAGTTCGAAAAGATGCGGTCGGCTGGCGTCACGCGGTTCGGAGGAAACACGTGATAGTCTTCAGCCCTCCCGACTGAGTGGTAGTAGTAGCCTTAATGTGGGAGCCCCCTAGTGACGGGGAGGAATTGGACACGACTGAATTAGGGAGAAAATCGGGGAAAAAAAAAAAAAGTGACATAAACAAAAGAAAAAAATATTTATTCATTTATTTATTTATTTATTTACATATTTAAATGAAATGCTAGTACCTATTGCCACTGTTATAAATGTAATAAATTCCTGATTTGTATTAACAGTTACTGTAAAATATATAATTGTAACCTTCAATCTAATTTTTGTTGTTTCAGTTTTGTTTTTATGTTATTTTTTAAATAAATACTGCTGAATCCATTTGCGGTTCAAATTTTTAATCTTCTTCTTCTTATTGTGCAATTTATGATCATATACTGGTCCATTCCCCTAACATGGGCTAATGCTAGAGACGCTTACGCATGTGCAGAGCATCATGCTTTAAGTCTACTTCTTTGCTCCCACATTTAATCAATGCTAAAAACCTATACGATCCCAGACTGGAAGCCGTGCATTCATTATCGTGGGGGTAAAAAGGTACCACAATCGTACTTATCACAGCGCTTGTCATAAACACGGATTTCAAAGCCACATATGGAGCATCAGCGCTAACAGCCGCTAAGTCATAATTGCACAGCATAAGCTTCTTTGCAGATGACGGGAAGAAAAATGAGCTGGGTGGAAACGCTTTAACCAGCTGTTCCGTCTTTTAAGCGGTGATGTGGCTTTACAGAAGGGATGAGGATGAGAAATTCTAGACAACTTATTGCTTATCACTTATCAAGTCTCATTACAGCTCTCAGCATTGATTGATTGATTGAAGAGGAAGAAACTAACATGCAAGAGGCTAGTAAGGCAGTGAAGGATTACCCAGCTAGAGCAGTGCAGGATGGAATTTCTTTATGCCTGTTTTGCTTGTCATTTTACTCTAGAAGGACCTGTTGTTACAGAATGTGGTCAAGTGTAAGAGCCAGACAGTACATCACTGTATTAAGTGTTTAGAGTAAATACTGGGGAAAGATTACTGACAGGGCATGTGACCAAGGGCTCTGGCTCCTAAAGAGGACTGTCTACAGTATGATTAATGATTTAGCTACTGTATTACACCAGGACTGGCTCGTGACCACAGATTTCGGTGCACTGCAAAAAAAATGACACTTAAGCAAGTGAAATATTCTTGAATCTAGCCAAACCTATCTATAATTTCTTATAATAGGATTACAACAAATCAAATATAAGATTATTAATCTTATTTCTAGTAAAAATAACTATAATAATAAATTATAAGTGTAAAATATCTTATTCTACTGGCAGATAATTTTGTTTCTTTCAAAAAAAAAAAAACTGCATAATTATCTGCCAGTAGAACAACACATTTTTTGTTTGTAATTTTAGCAACCTTTTACTAAAAACAAGCTAATAATCTTATACTTGGTTTGTTGTAATCTAATTCTAATTAAAGATGTTAAGATTTTTTGCAGTGTGGAGCAGGACAGTATTACAATGTAAAAATCCATATTTTAGCAAGAAAAAATATCTTGAATCTAAGCAAATTTATCTACACTTTCGTAAAATAAGATTACAACAAATCGAATATTCGATTATTAAGCTTATTTGTAATTTCACTCAAATTTTAGTGAACAAAATCTTGTTCTATTGCCAAATATTTTGCTAGTTTTAGAAATAAATTTTTTGAAAGAAGCAAAATTTTCTGCCAAAGAAACAAGATTTTTTTTAGTATGAGAAATGATAGATACAGTGCTGTGAAAAATTATTTGTCCCCTTCCTAATTTAATTTGTATTTTTTTTGCATTTGTCACAGTTAAATGATTGAGATCATCAAACTAATTTTAATATAACCGCAGTAAATACAAAATACAGTTTTTAAATGATAATTTCATTTAGTAAAGGAAGAAAGCTGTCCAAACCTGCCTGTCCCTATGTAAAAAAGTAATTGCCCCCTTGCTACACTAAACCCATTTTTTGGAAAGCTGAGTTAAATTTCACTCGCCAGACCCAAGCCTGATTACTGCCTGACCTGTTGAATCAAGAAATCAATTCAATAGAACCTTTCTGACAAAGTCAAGCATGCCAAAAGATGGTTCCAAGCCATTTCTAAGGCTTTGGGGCTCCAGTGAACTATGGTGAAACCATTATCAACAAATGGAAAGGGGCAATGCTTTTTCACAGCACTGTAGTTTGGCTAGATTCAAGAATATTTCACTTGCTAGCATGTAATTTTTGCAGTGTAAAAATGTCACTGTGTCAAAGTAAATTAATTCCAGTGGCTTGACTTATGCTATAGGCTACTACTATAGTGAACATACAGTATAATGTAATTTTTTGGTTGTCTAAACATTGTGGTAACATTATTGATGTAGGGACACCATTGGTATCAGGTTGTTTTTGAAAGTTAGGATTATTTCTATAAAATGACATTGGACCAACGTTGACTACATGACTTTATGATATAATTGAATGACTGATTCAAAGTAACATTGCAAATAAAACTTCAAAACAATATTTGTTAATAGCATTTATTTTTACACCCAACCCTCCTAACAGAAATAAATTCATGAAATGCTTATCCTTCTTCCTGCAACTAAGTTGAAACAGTGGTCTCTATGGTTGAAAGCACTGCATGCCAATCACTGGTTCACCAGGAAAGCTGCTGCTGGGGCTAATAAATGCACATTTATTGCTCTGTCAAACACGTGCACCACAAAGTAACTCATCCTAGTAAATATAATATATCAGTTCCTTTTTTTTGTAAGCATGAGAAGGAAATTTTGTTTACTGCTTATATAGTAAACAAAATATAGGCCATTTCCAGAAAAAAATACATTTAACCAAATACCTATGCAGGAAGGGAGCTGATGGTCCCATGTGCGCCTCTCTCCTGTCATACACCTCAGCAGACTGCTGCCATGGAGTGTGTAGCCTGGGTCACACTGGTATGTGACAGTACTTCCTGCAAAGTGGCCTTGGTCGCTCACTTTGGAGCCGAACTGAGGCACGCCTGGCTCGTCACAGTGGGAGAGCTCGAAACCTGAGAAAAGACCAGAGAGAGCTGGGATTAGGGTGAGGAAATGGATGCACTGGTTTGTTTTAGTGTAAGAGCTTTATCCTGCTCATGGAAGCGTTTGAGCCAAAGTCTATCAAGAAAACACAGAAGAAAAATATTGCTCAAGATTGACCTTGTGACCCTTCAGCAATGCTACTGAAAGTGATCCTGGTTAAAGATGCAAATTCCCGCGTCTTTAATAGACTAAACTAACAGCCTTGTTCCATTCTAGGCTGGATCACTTCACTCCACCCAAATTTGGTGGAGGTAAATGGTTCTGCAAGGACCCTCTTTTAAAAAGTGGAGAATTTGCAATTATCCAACAAACCTTAAATGACCCTTGAAGAACCCTTATTAGACTGCTTTTACACTAGAGACTATTGATTTGTACTGTGTCTAAGTATGATTGACCAATTTTCATTCCCCTCCTAGCCAGCATTCACATTATTAATGTGCATATTAATGTGTGTTTACTCTCTCCGATACAGCAGGTGGCAGTATGTAAGTCAACCTTTGCCAAATATTACTGACATTTTGGGGAAAAGGCTTTAGCAAGGTCATAAGCATTATCTTTTCCTGTGTCTTTCTACTTTATCAGCTATGGCTGCTTCTCTGTAGTTCAGAGAATGAGATCATCACAGAAATATCAGAGGAAAGGGTGGCAGTGATGACATAGCATACTGAACAACATACAGCGGAACCTCAGATTGTGAGTAACGCGGTTTGCGAGTGTTCCGCCAGACGAGCAACAATTTTTTTAAATTTTGACTTGAAAAACGAACAAGTCTTGGTTTACGAGTACCGAGTATCATGTATCACGCATGCGCTTGTTGTTTTGACGCCGAGCGTCACGTGATCACAACTGAGCCAACAGTTTTTCTTTCTCTTGCGCTGCGGAATTGTGGGT
>JAOVVA010000027.1:16617340-16637265 GCA_028565275.1 Leiocassis micropogon | reverse complement strand
TAATTATATTTAAAACTGCGTAGAGTGAAAAATGTCACTTTGCGCCACCTGGCGGTCATTTCACGAATGACTTTAAATTGCAACTGATTTATTTTGGCTGCTGCTGTTTTCCCAGCAGCAGCAGCCAAAATAAATGGTGGTGAGCACGACGGTAATACCCATTCTGGTTGTCTACCTACTGTAAGGGATTTATTTTAAAAAAAAATGCAGTTTCTCTTCACATAAACCCCCATTAATACAATAAATACAGATTTATACTCGCTAAATAAGTGCTGCCTTTGTGGAGCTGTGCCAAGCGCGCACGGTGTGAGCCGCTTTATATCAGTCATAATATACTGACATATTTTTGCTGTGTGTGCATAAGAATTGTATTTCGAACTAATGTTTCAGAAACCATGCTTTATGTTTATCTCAAAAGAAGCCCTGTTTGTGTGAGAAATCTGAGTGTGTATAGATGTGAATAGCTGAGACAATAGGAAACCTGGTGAAACCTGATGTTACCTGCGCCAGTCGTGAATAGTCTTACATGCTGTATGGAAAGTTTATGGAAAGTTGTCGATTATTCAGTAAAACAGAGGCTCTGCTAAAATAAAGTTTAGTCACATCAGTCACTTTACCCCAACTACACACCCAACACTTTCATGAACTCAATTCTGTGTTTGAAACAATCTGCCATGTTTGTTTATTCTCCTTTTTCTTTGCTTTTCTGCTAGAGTTAACTTGTATGTGTGTGCAATTTGGCATAAGTTTAAAAGTTGCACATGAATCTGACATATTTACATCAGCCACATTATGAAAGCCTAGTTTGTGCTTTACATAAATAAGGGAAAATGTATTTGCTACTATAGTGGTAAAGATTTGAAATTTAAGAAGAGCGCTGAACCACTGCAGGACTTCACGAAGGCCTCAGACCTCTAAGGGTGAGTAACAAGGACATTTACTGTCGGGCATGATATGGAGTGTCCACATTACGCAAAAGTACAGTTGAACCTTGGATTGCGAGCATAATTTGTTCCAGAAAGCATGCTTGTATATCCAAACACTTGTATATCAAAGCAAATTTCCCGTATAAGAAATAATGTAAACTCCGACGATTCGTTCCACAACCCAAAAATATTAAAATAAAAATTACTAATACAAAATATAAAAGAAAAATAAAACAAATTAACCTGTACTTTACCTTCGAAAAGAAATGTGGCTGTAGTGATTGAGACCAGAGAAAGGAAAGGAGGAGAAGGAAGGGGGGCTACTGTCTAGGATGAATTTCACACACACATATAAGCGCGCACACACACACACACACACACACACACACACACACACACACACACAACAGTGTACCGACAGAGCCTCTCACTCACACAAGCGCTTACACACGTGCACACACACAAACACACACACACACAAACAAAATAAATAATGCTTTACAATTTACAAATCCAATTACAAAAGGTATGCATTTTTGTTCAGATGAATAAAATAAGAAAATGTCACAAGAATCACATACATTATGTTAGCATCTGTGGAATTTGTTTATCAAGCAGTCCTGCTTTTCTGTCTGTCTGCTTTTTCCCTCTCTTCTATCCACCTCTGTTGAAACTCATCGTATTTTACATGACTTAATTTTGGTACTACAATATTAAACTTATTTCTAAAAAAAAAAAAAAAAAGTACCTCTACTTTCTTCTTTCCAGACTTGCACCATTTTTTTTCTTGCTTAAATCGATATTCTGAGGTCCTGTAGAGATAAAACCCAGGATCAATTCTTTAAGGAAATCCTTAGTATCCTTATGTATTTATTCCTCAGTATCGACTCACAAATCCCTAATGCTGAAAACTGTAATAAATATGAAGTTATATTTATATTTATTTTATATTTTGTAACTCTGAAAATGTAAATAAAACGTTGGATAACCTTACAAGATCTGGATGGCCCCATTCTTTATGTGTGTAACAGATATTCATGAGCCAGCAACCAGGACAGCAGTTGCCAGTGTTGTGTGTAGGAGCTGATAGTATAACAACATACACATGAGCCAGGGATTGAAGCTCAAGCAAGATGAGTAGGATGAGGGAAATTCTCCCGAAGCTGCATTTTGCAAAACATACAGTAGGACTACGCATAAGAATAAAATCTTAGCAGTGAAATCAAATGTTAATGCACCTTTATCCTTTTATCGTTGGTTAAATTTACAAATCATTATTTTTACGGTTTAGGAGCGCAGTGCTTTTAACAGACCGTTTTTGTTTTTTTCCCACACCTTTGTGCTATCAAGCCACACAGCACTTTTGTTAAATACTGTATCTACACTGGCAATACATTTAGATCAAAACTTTTTATGTTGTTCATTTGAGTGCTGTAATAGATGCGAAACTGCAGACTACAAAGAATAGTTGTTGCATTTACTAAAGGACAGGCAGAGAAATCTGCTGAATACCAATGCAGTTAAAAAAAAAAAAAAAAAAAACAGTTAGCAAAGGAAAAAATTCTTTGATCTAGACCTACAATCTACACCTTGACAAGTGAGTCTACACCTAAACAATTTGTAATATAAATCTTATATATACTGTACTAGAAATATATTTACAATGTTATATTTAGTTTGCTGTAATATTACATTCAGAAATGTAAGATAATTTTGACTAAATTCAAGATATTTTTACTTCCTAATATGTCAAAGCCCCGGCCCCTTTTTTTTTTACAAGCACACTGCAAAAAAATACATCTTAAGTAAAATATTGTTGCATCTACTCAAATGTATCTATATATAATTAAAATAGGACACAACAAACACAATCTGAGATGATTTAAATAAAAATGTCTAGCACTATTGGCAATGAATTAAAAATGAATTAAATGAAAAAATGTATAAACAAACATGGCAAAATTATCTGCCAATAGAACAAGAAATTTTTGCTTAAGAATCTATTTGGTTAATTGTAATCATGTTTTAATAAATTACAAATACATTTAACAAGATTCAAGATAAGACTTACAGTTTCACTGCAAAAATTACATCTTAGCAAGTGAGATATTCTTGAATCTAGCCAACCTATGTATGTATAAGTTCTTAAAATAAGTTTACATCAAACCAAATATAAGATCATTAAGCTTATTTATAGTCAAGTGCTACTAAAATCGCAAGTTGGAAATGTTCTGTTGGTAGATATTTTTGCTTTTTAAAAAAAATAAATTATGAAAAACTGGCAAAATTCTTTACCAATATAACAAGACATTTTTCACTTGCAAGTTTAGTAACATTTGACTTAAAATAAGCTTAATAATTTTATATTTGGATTGTTGTAAACCTATTTTAGGAAATTATAGACCTGTCTAGATTCAAAAATGTATCATTTGCTAAGTGTTTTGCAGTGTCTTTTTTTGTACTTTAATTAGTGCTTTTAGTGGTGGCCAAAAGTATTGAGACAAAAGTGAAAGTCAATGTTTTAATGACAGTTTCATTGTTGGAAAAAAAATAATGATAATTAAGAATAATGAGAATAAGATATTTTATGCAATGAAATTGCTATACAACAATCAGTATTAATATATTAAGTCTTTTATTCTTCCAATCCTGCTGGATCTGGCTGGGCACAGAGTCAAAAACCCGTCTGCAGTACTCTGGTGCCACTCGCACAATCCATGCCTGCTTGATTGCTTTCTGAAGATCATGTACAGAAATTAATTTTAACATTCATTTGAGAATTCCCAAGTTAAAATTTTTTTTTTTTAACTCTGGCTACAGAAAGTAAAAGTCCTACCACATATTTGTTCCATCCATTAACTAAACCAGCTGCTTGTAATTAGCTCTTCAGCCAGATGGGCGAGAACTAATTAGTGACATCACCTTTGTTGTGCAAAGAGAGAACTATAATGCATGGCATATGTTGTCTTAATATTTTTGGCAACCACTGTACGTTTAGTATCTTTTTCAATTTATTCTCTGGATTAGTAAAAAATAAGTCCCAGCCTTGCTTCTCACTTTATATAATTCTTTGAATCATACCATTTCCTTTATTTTTCCTACCTCTATTGGTGGTCATGTTAATCTTGGTTGCACAAAAATCCAAAACAAAGCCCTTTAAAACCTGTTAATATCAAATTATCTGATGGTGATGTAAAAATATTTATTTCTTCTTATCTTTCAAAGACAATGAGACATAGCTTGGCTATCTTACATCAACCACATCCAGTACAAAAGTATACACTAAACAAAAGAAATGTACTTTTGTAAAATAAACAGATTGTGGGATAACTAAAATAACAGACAAAAATGACAAGCCGTCTTACAATCCACCCCAATCAGCCATAACATGAGCACCACACAACATTAACACATTGGCCTGGCAGTGACCAAAAGCTAGCCTGTCCAGTCTGATCTGACAGAAAAGCCAATTCAGGAAAATCACCAAAAAAATGCTGCCGTTGAATGAAAGGCAGCAGAATGCCCAGCGCACCACAGGCCACCATACACGGGGGGAAAGCAGGCAAAGAGACCAAGACTGTTGACCCAGACTACAAACTTCGATCAATCACCCATGAGATGCACCAGACAAACAAGTCCAATCCATGGAGACTCCACCCAGCAAACCATAGCACCCAAGTCATCCCAGTGCCAGACAGCACAGAACACCCTCAGAAGTCTTATGAAGTAATGAGCCACCCTGGTGGCACAAGGGGAACCAAACATTCGGCATAATGTTTTGTGTTGTGATGTTATGGCTGATCGGCATATGTCTTGGAATCAATACAAACCATGCTAGACCATTTTAAAAAGGTTAGCCCAACAGATCTCTACCAAAAGTATACTCATAGCTCCCTAGTATTTCCTTTTCAAAGCTTAAGAAGTCTGACACAGAAGACTTTCTTAAAAGCACGGGTGACATTAAATGAGCTGAAAGGTCAAAATGTACAACCAAAAACCAAAGGTACCTAATGTGCCAAGAGAACTCCAGGAGCACAATTCTAGTGTTTCTTCTAAGGTGACAAGGGGTCACTGGTATCTACCACAGACATGGTACAGTAAGCGTGAAACTTGTTATAACTGAAAAAAGAAGCAGAGAGTTAAATAAGTCTTTTGAAGTCCTGCGGTGAAGTAGGGGGAAAAAAGAAATAGAAAAAAAACAGCAGTGTGACTTTTATTGGCAGAACTGGGACAAAAATAAACAGTTAGAGCGATGCGAATGGATTATGTGTTAGCACTGTTTTAAGTTGTGTCCAGCAGAGTCCAATATATGATTTTCCACCTAGAGTTGCAGCAGGAACTACTGTAGTGTTTTGATTCGAAGCTATTGTTTGAGCCATTTCAGAACATGGTGGTGAATTAAGTAAGAATAAAATGAAAATAAGAAAATGAATCTCATCAAGCAGCAAACCAAAAAAAAACTATACGTGTTTGTTTCTGATAATTACTTAGACTGGCTAGAGAGGCAGAAGAATGTTTCTGCAGAATCTTGTAAACACTGTCACCAGTATTAATTCAGATGCATTGCTTGAAATCCATATATCCATGGTTGCTACCCTGGTGGCAGCCTCAAAAGATATATAATAAGCATTACAGTAGTGAGACAGTAGAAAGACAGAGCTATGGGACTCTGCTGTTGCAATTTATCCAGTTCTATCTGACACGGTGCAGCAGCTGAAAGGTGAAACAGCTATTCAGGGAGCTGAGTGGTACATATTCTCAGATTCAAAAAAAGAAAATACATTTTATAACACCTGCAACAGATACATTAGAAAGACTATATGCGAAGATAAATGTGTATATATATATATATATATATATATATATATATGTGCTGAAACCCTTGAAAAAAAATGGATGTAGGATGGATTGCCAAGTTTTAAAAAAAATTATCTATTTTTTATAACTCTAGGCTAAGTCAGGAAAAGAGATGGTAGTTTCCGGTTCTGCAGTGATTACTGAGGATGGAAAGAATATTCAGTGTCTAATCGACACCTCATCTCTGATTTACAAGACAGTCTGAAGGTTGGCACTTGTTTTTCTGTGTTAGAATTTCTGAAAGACTCAAACTGTCACCTAACTACCACCATTTTCAACCACCATCGTTGTGTAACATCCCCGGACTTATCAATAATACATCTTATGCTTCCCTGAAAATTTAATACAAAATCTAAAAGCCAAATAATATGACAGTTTATTCAAAAGCTTAAAAAAACAATATTTTTGTCCCTATATTACACTGAAGTTTGGTTTTCAAATTTCCTTTTCAGTGCATAACACCCTGAGGTCCGTATGAATGGAGTTGATAGCAGCAAAAATGAAGGCCCAATGAAGTAGATGAAAGAATGCGTAGTGGAAAGATGTCATGAACTACGCTGTAAATGAGTGTGGGCGTGTCTGTGCATGGTCTGTTAATGTCCAACATAGTGTATTTCAACCTCATCACCAACGTTCCCAGAATCTAGGATAAGGATCCACCTCCTTCCTAACTAGATTTAAGTTTGAGTGAATGTTACCAGACCACGTAATAAGATCACCCATGAAATGCTAATGAACCTACAAACATATGGTTAAATGCCTTTACTAGCCTCAGCAGCAGGTTGCCTGGAGGACCAATGAAGTGGACCCTGGCGGACCAGTGGGTATCACAAACAGCAAGAATAAAGGGAATAAGGAGAAGCAAGAAGTCCTCGGCGAGAGGCCCACAACTACAAGGAGAGCTTGGAGAGAGCATCACGAGCAAGGCAGGAGAGAACAACACTAGCACTGCATGTGCCCTGCAGGACCCAAGCGGGAGTTCTCACCAGATTATTTTCTGGTTTACGTAGAAAGCTCCCCAACAAGTACATTTTAACTTTTACTGAATTAAATATGTAAATGGCGAACTTCCACTTTTACATGAGTAATATTTGCCCTAGGGAACAATTACTTCACTCGAGTGTAATATTTTTGTGTATTTACATGTGACCACCTATGAGAGCTTAGAATTTTCAAGAAATCTAAAAGAGAAAGATTTCTCTTTGGACTGGAATGGATTTCAGCAGATAAATATTACTAAATATTGCTTTACAGTCATATTTACAACATTAAACATGTTAATGTGATTCTAACATCTTAGTAAATGTTGGGCCGAAGTCATTTTATTAACGTAATGCTATCTTTAGAAAACAATCTACTGTAATACCACAATTGCACCTACATCCGGAACATTGCCCCAACCATAATGTTGCCATAACCAACATGGTCACTACCAAAGTTACGGGTTTTGGGATGGCCTTTAATCATTGATTATTTCAATTATTTTAGTAGTTTTCTGGTTTTATCATCAGTATATCAAGAACTTTTTATACACCCACTTAGCAAACCTTCTTCAAGATTTGCTTACCAAAGCAAAATTGAAAGATCACTAGAAACAAAGGGGGAAAAAATGAGATCATGTTCTCCTGCTCAGTTAACTATATAACCATTTATCATAAAGCTAATGTCAAATTATCCTGATGTTAAAGAACCATTTGTATTCTGCACTGTACTGTCTGAGGGCAGTATTTTATCAAGTGCAGCGAGGATGATTGGTGGTTATTGCATAATGCACTGCTTGCATAGAGTTGAAGTTTTTTGGCAATGTTAATTTTTTTTTTATATTTCAGATGCTTATAGCCAGGATGCCTTTAAGGATATGAGAAAAATGACACGCAGACATGCACTGGAGAGGTGTGCATTGAAATATGAAACAGTGTTATCTCGGTTTTTGCTTAATGGTAAAAAGAGTAGTGTACCATGGGATGTACATTTTGTGCAGAATACCATGTTTAAATGTAATTCAGCAGTTTAGTGTGAAGCACTTGGCGGGTAAACAAGATGCTCTTGTGTGTTTGCTAGCTGGAAAATCTGTCGCTGATTGCCTGCGGTGTCAGTCAAACTGGTTCATTTTGAGAAAGTAGGAGTTTCTTGTCCACAGTTGTTTACAAAATGTTCCAAATTCGAAGCTTGAGGTCTGACCTGAGAGACTAATCCAGCTGTCATTATATACTCATTGGATTGTCACTATAGGAGAATAAATAAACAGAATATGCATATATTTTTCTGGTCTGGCTAAACATAACAATAGTAGTCCATACCATTTGCTATGCAAGTACATGCTGTATACACAAACGAGATCGTTGCAGATTGTAGTGTTTAAATACAGCTTACAGCAGAATGCATGGTCTGGCATTTTACATGTCACTGGATTAAATGCCGGGTGTAAACCAGCCTGTTTGTTCTGAATGAATCAAATATGTCTCAAAAAATTGCTTCAGAAACATGCCTGCTGTGAATATATGAATAAGCATTTGAGACCGTTCTGCTTTGTGTTAAATTCATTTACCTGATTTGCGTGCTAGGTACTGTGTAATGTTGTGAGAAATGTATGCTCAAGGTTATCCCTCTAGTTAAGGCAAACATAAAGCATTAATAAGGATGAAAAGAAAGTTCTTTTTAAGGTTATTACGGTAATGAGGGGAAAATATGTCAAAACGAAAAGCAGGAATAAATAACATAGAAAAAGAATATATAAATATGCATGCAAGGTTAATGTTGGGACCGTTTAAGTTTTGAGGGCTTTAGAAATAATGCAAGAAATTATGTCAGATTGTATTGCTGTAAAGGCACTAATGAAGTATATTTTGCTTTATCATCAATATCAACTAAAATATATATGAGACACACATGCAAATATTTATCACCCTTTTGACTAGTTTATTTCCTTTACTGTTTCCAGAGCTTCCTGCTCTAAGTGTAAAGTAAGGATGTTTCTTTAAAGCTTTAACGACTTGCCAATTTGCTCTTGAGGCTTATCCGCTTTACGAAATGAAAGACAGGAGCCAGGGATTCTTTCCATCACTAGAGAAAATGTTATTTAGCCATTTATATTCACTCTTCTTAAAGCTGCCTGTTTGATTCTACCCGAGCATTCGGAATATGAAAACTTGTAACGCTGAGTAGTCATGTGACCTTGCGAAAGCGAACTCAACATCCGCTGTAGTAAGTTGGTAGGAAAATATATCACTGTGGCTTAACCGAGCCTGACATGAAGATTCCAGTGTATATAATTAAAAATTACACTCACAAAGGATGTCCTCTGTATAAGT
This sequence comes from Leiocassis micropogon, assembly GCA_028565275.1. NCBI lineage: Eukaryota > Metazoa > Chordata > Actinopteri > Siluriformes > Bagridae > Leiocassis > Leiocassis micropogon. Next base: position 16,628,171 of record JAOVVA010000027.1, on the reverse strand, counting down.
AATTGTAATAAATAGGGACACAAATAATATCATTCAAACCATTATGAGTTAATCAGAGCTTAACGAGCGAGCGGCATGCCTAATTAACTCATTAGGAAAGGTGCGAGTGAGACGAGCACCACCAGGCCCATCAGGAGTTGATGTCCCGGAGGAAAAGAGTAGCTTAAACGCGGTGTAATGGATCCAGACTACGTGGTAATAAAATTAAACAGGGAAATTCAACAGCAAAAGGTTTTCAGCAGCCAAAATGAGAAGCATGTGGAACAGCGTGCTGTTATGACTGCTTATTATGCTGTTATGGAGTTTGTGTAGCATGTCTGAATAGAAGTAAAGGAAATTGTTCGGTTTATTGATATAAATATATTTCTGCATGGCGGAGGAACACTCAGGACAATGTTTTATGGGAACATAAAGTTTGTATTTATGAGAATTCTTGCTTTAGAGGTGAGGAGGGTATTGGTACATTTACAATGCTACAAGCTCTGTTTTTTTTTTGTTTTTTTTACTAGATAATGTTAATTTTTGCAATCACCAAGGTTGCCAGATCTGTGTAACATAACTTCTCCAATGCCTAAGCAGTTTTAAAAGGGGAACTATTACACAATAAAATTTTTAGTCATTTTAAAAAATTCAGACAGATCTCCAGTGTTTGTACAAATTCCTTGTTTTTTATTTTGTATAATATTTCCCTCCTAATGTGACCTAATATAAGAAGATCACCTCCCCCTATTTGTTGCTCAGCTCTGCTGTTTTCTGGGGGGCGTGACTCAGCAGTAGCTCATTTACATAGATGCTGAAACTGCACATTTGGAGTTCAAAGGAGTTTGAGGTATGAACAATGTATTAACTGAGGGGAGTTTCCGTTGAAGCATTAACACACACACACACACACACACACATTAGGGAGCTCTGAGGGCTAGGTTAATTGTTCAAGAAATAGTAACTTTTAAAACATCTGCTTTGATTTCATGAATTTAGGCAAATTAAACTGTATACACTTATTTGTCACAATCTAAATTTGGGTTTGATGTTTAAGCTGCTACATCAGTTTTCATGAAAGTGCCAGCAAGCTTTTCAGTCAAGCATTTCTTTCAACATTATAAGTGCGATAGTGGGTCCAAAGCCAACTCCTCCTGCCATGTTAACGCTCCTCATTCAACCAAGCTATGAAATCTCTTCAGCACCAAGGCCAGCTCCACTGCTCATTGCGGGCGCCTCAACTAAAACCAGGACCGGCAACGCATTTACCCATATTATCAGCTGTCTATACAAGGCCAGTCGAGCACCAGTCTGGTGAGTAGCAAGTCTTGGGTATTAAATTCACAACCAATTTTGTCTTTTTGCATTTTGATAGCTGACAGCTCTGATTTGTCCTAGAACAGACTATAGATACATGTTCTCCATTTGCTCACATTTATCTTCTACACTCTAATGTAAATCTGGATGTAATTCTCAACAATGGCAAATACAAGGGGTGTTCAAGTCAAACCAGGACTTGTGATGAAATTTTTGGTGAATGAAGGTGTAATGGTGTTTCATGAAGGTGAAAGAAGTGACACATCTGCTATGGGAACTGTACACACACAATTATTCACCAACACCACATGCACATATAAGGAACTAAGCTGGTAGTTATTGCTACATCCCCCGTAAGGCATTTTCACATGTTTGGGCAATTAAAAGAGCTCCCGGGGGGATAGCATATAAGAAGTGAAGCGGGCAGTCCGATTCTGGCTCCGGTGTATGGATAAACCTTTCTACCTCGATGGTAGAAACATTAGTGTAGCAGGAGATTATATAGAGACATGAAGTTTTTTTTTTCTTTCACTCTTATAACCATGTTCTGTTATTCTGCACAATCAAAAGTCCCAGTTTGACTTAAATGCTCATCATGTATTGACAGACTTGTACCAACACTGGGGATGGCGGATGCAAACATAATCAGGGTTCATTCATCTTCAAGGGCACCCTAATCAATGTCTCATTCTGCTATAAGAAGTCTGTGAAGCTCAAACCTTTGAAACATTTCAACTTTTCAGGTGTATCCGTTTCTGTTTGAATATCCTTGTTGACCATGCCATATTCTTTCAATCAAATCAATATTTTCATCTAAGGAACATCTCGATTGAGCCTTAACCATGACCCTGCATGTTTGAGGGAATGCAAATTTTATTTTAAAACAAGTGCCAAATCTGACATAATATGTAAAACACAATCATGAGAACATGACTGTTGATGTAAGAACTCGAGTGTGTGAGACTGAAATGTACAATATTTAAAACATGATTAAAGGGTAGGACAAAAAGGAAAACTATACTATAGCAGGGTCAAGTCCCCCAAAAAACACAGTGAAATTGAGAAGAGGACTTGATTAGACAAAAGGAAAAGTAAGAAAAGGACTTTGCAAAAGAACAGCACAGCATTTATGAATTAAAACTGATTTTAAAAAAAAGCCTGCAATTGGAATCTCTGTGAAAAATTAATTCTCATATAATTCTGACTCGCAATCAGCCTTTTTTTTAAATTTTTTTTACACAAACTGTCCCATAAGGGCAAAGTCATGCTAGCTTTTTGATGAAAGTTTCGATTAACGGCGGCCAACGCTGCAGTTTGGACCCTGTAATTCCAAGCAAAGCAAATTAGGTGCAAGACAGAAGGGTTGTTTTACAATAGAGTCCAAGTTGATAATGTAATGAATAAGTTAATTAAGGAATGAAAATGAATGGGGGTTACATTTTCCATTATGTGAAATAGAGGTGAGAGACTGAGGGAGTATGGGACGGACTAATAAGTATGACAGAGAGCGAGACTCATCTATCTGACCTTCCTGAACCTCATTATTCCTCATCACACAGAGAAAATTTTTGGTTTGGGAATTCTTTTTGGTCAACAGTGCTAAATCGTATCCGGCGCCGAAGAATTCCCGGTTCTGTTTTTGATTGGCCGGAAAGTTTTGTTTTGATTTTACTACGAAATGAGAGAGTAGTGCAGCGACAAATCACAGGTGTGTATACTGTATGTAAGGAGTCTCCAGTGTCAGTGCTTTCAGAGTGAAAACGTAAAGGCTATACACTTTCCTAAATGTGAAAGTTTTCAGGAAGGTGTTTTTTTTTTGGTTATACAGTACTTAAGCTGTGGTGTTCATTAACAGCCAGAATGAAGAGATGCTCGTAAAGAACGAACATTTATAGCTGATATATAGAATCTAACTGAAAACACAAACTAATTTGTTTGCAGACATTGGATGTAACAATAAATGAATAATTAAATTCTAAGTTAGGCCTTTATTTGTCATATACAGTACACATCACTGAACAGTGCTTTTTTTATTTTTTTATTTTTTTATTCGCAGCATGTTAGGAGGCTGGGGTTAGAGTGTGGGGTCAGCCAAGGTACAGCACCCCTGGAGGGCTTAAGGGCCTGGCTCAAGGGCCCAACAGTGGTGGAGTTCGGCGTCAAAACAAGAAGCGCATACATGATACATAGTACTCGGTACTCGTAAACTAAGACTAGTTTGTTTTTCAAGTCAAAATTTATTCAAAATCTTTGCTCGTCTAACAGAACACTCGCAAACCGCGTTACTCACAATCCGAGGTTCCACTGTATGGGGGTCAGGATTGTGCAATATAGTCGACATATCCTTTTTCAGCATAACCTAGGCAATATGATGCACTGAATTTTATTTTATATTAAACAGCTAGACAAACACGACTGAGCAAAAAGTTACATTTTAAATGGGTCACACAGGCAAAGAAATAGCATATATACACATGAACACATGCTTTTATGGTTGTTTTCGGTCGTTTCTATGGCCAAATAAGTTCTACATTTTTGCGGCAGCATTCCTATATTCAGGTAGCAGTAAAATGTATGTGTTTTAAAAGTAATTAAAGTAACTTATTCGACATATATTCGAAAACTCAGATATTATGTCTGGACCCTTCTCCATTGACACACACCAGCAGGACTTCCATATAAGCAGTTGGGTTTTTGTAAATCAGTGCTGTGTTGCCAACACCAATTTATGCTTAGTAGCATTATTGTGGTTTGAAGTCCTGACCTTCTGATTACAGTAGCAACCCAGAGAAATACTTGTTTAGCTTCCACCTCTAAACAATTGTGGTATTTTACTACACAAGAAAATTGTTTCGGTATCGTCCATTAAACAATCCTAGACTTGTCTTGCCTGAAATAATCGATGAGAATTTGAATCAGGAAGATGAATGCAAAAGAGGGAAATTTTTGGTTGATTCAACTTAGACATACTAGTTGAATGAGTGATAATCTTAATACAACACAGTTAGATTGGAAAGTAATGTGAGAAAATGTTTTCTTGCATTGAAATATATTTCGGGCTAACAGTGATACTTTGTTGCTGATTATTTTCCTATAACAGCACAACACCAGTTGTTTTATTTCTTACTTTATAAAGAAGTGGAAAAATCATCAGCAATATGTCTGTAAAATTTATTTTAATTAACTTTTAGAAAAGACAAACCCATAATTTTTCGACATAATCTCCTTGCTATTTATTACATTTTGTCCACCTGTCTACAAGCTTTCATATTGCTGCATTAAGAACGTTTGAGGCCGAGGTGCGAGTGACAAATGCACCGTTGTCTTCACTTCTTCATCAGAAGTGAATCTTCGTTCTCATAGCGCTGCTTTCAGAGGACCAAACAGGTGAAAGTGACAGCACACTTGGATAGCAGTCTATTGCATTTAATCAGTAGTTTAGTCTTCAGCTCCTCAATAAGCGTCTCACTGTAACGAGCACTCTTTATTGTTGAACCTTTTCATGATAATGTTCCAATACTTCTGGCCCTCGAGAATCCCAGAAAACTGTAAGCATTGATGAATTTTCCAGCTGACGGTTGACTTTTGAACTTTTTCTCAGTCGGCGATTGAGGATGTTTCAGTTCCATACTCTGTTTTTTACTCTCAGACTCGTAGTGATGAATCTGTGCCTCGTCACCAGTAATGATTCTCTTTAAGAAACGTTCACCTTCCTTAAAGTATCTTTCATACCGTTACATCTTTAGCTCTCACACCGAGTGGCACAGTGGTAAAGTGCTCGCCCTATCATCCGGAGATCGCAAGTTCGATTCCCAGGTGATGCTGTAACCTCTCGCAGCTGGAGGTCTAGAGAGCTCTCTCAGAGTGGAGGGACGTGAGGTACTTAGTGCTCCCACATTAATCACAGCTCTACAGCCAATCAGGGGCGTCTGTGAGCTCACGCAAGCGGAAGGAGTGGATAACGCTATCCTCCGAGTGTGTTACGCCGCCCCCAACGGTGCGTGAATGAGCAGGTCGAAAAGATGCGGTCAGCTGGTGGGACAGGGTTTGGAAGAAACATGTGAAAGTCTTCCACCCTCCAGACTGAGTGGTAGTAGTAGCCTTAATGTGGAAGCCCCCTAGTGACGGGGAGGAATTGGACACAACTAAATTAGGGAGAAAATCGGGGGAAAAAAAATAAAATAAATAAAACACCTAAAGCAAACCAGGAAGTACTAGCATGAACAAACAACTTGCAAGAAAATACAGGAATGTCTATCAGGAAGGTGTCCAGCAGAGGCTGGGAATTTACCAACATTTACACACACCCACTGAACCTGGATTAGTTAAATCAGCTGTGTTTGAGCAGAAGAAACAAACTACCATGTAAGACATAAACGTGTATTGTGAGGACCTGAAGAAAGCCCGGAAGAAAACATGGTTCTGTGCCACAAACTCTTGGTACTAACACCCTCGCACAGATATAATCAGTGTTATCATACAGTATGCTTTAATCTTAAATCTGTTTGCTTCATCCAGTTAAAAAAGGACAGCTACGGTAAAATCAAGCCCCTACTGCTGTAGATGAGTTTGAAGCCCTCTGCGGTGTCTTCTTGATCCGAGAAGAATTCCAGCCAGAGGTGGTTCGATGTGCTGCTGAGCGTGACTCCCAGCATGGAGGAACTGGAGAATGCGCCGATAACATCTGCCGTGTTATCCGGTCCGTCGTAAATCTGAGAAACCCGAGAAACAAACACAGGCTCGAATGAGTAGAGATGCTTCATTCTTAACAACGAGTTTACTGTTCATAATTAATTTTTTATCAACATAAACAATACAAATAATACATATAAATATACATATAAATATAATATACGTACAAATATTATTTAAAAAAAATACAAGTTTAAGGTACAGGAATAAATCATTCATAAAAGTTTAGGGCTGCTTAAATAAGTTTGTGCGACTATATATCACTTTACTAATAATTAATGATTACTGATTAATTAACAAATTCATCTTTCAACAAATTCATTTTACTTGGTTATGATATTAATATTTAAAACTCTCCTAGATGTTGTTTTTAATGATTTTAATAAATTAATAAAAAGATTTATTGTAATTATCATGATCAGGAATTTGTCATAATAAAATGGCATTCTAGCAATTTTATGTAAAAACATTTCAGAAATTACATATTCATTATTAAGTCATGGATGATGGTCATCATCGTCATCATCATCATCATATTATTATTATTATTATTATTATTATTATTATTATTATTTAATCAGTAATTTTCACATTTTCCATTTACTTATAAGTAAGTAAGTAGATAAATAGATAAATAAATAAATAAATAAATAAATAAATAAGCATTGACTAACAGCTGTTTTTTTTCTCTTTTTTTCTATCTTTTTCTTTGCTTTTTTGTTTTTTGTTTATTTTGTAGCAAAGTTTTTTGATGCATTTCATCTCACTAAGTGCTAACTTTTGGCCCGAACTGATGACATGCATTAAACTATAAACTACTTTGGATCCGTGCACTTGGCACACTACAGTCTGAGGTGACACCGTGATGAGTAACTTCCAATAACAGATCTATTTTGTGCCCGAAAATTGCTCAGTAAAGCAGTTCAACCTATTTTAACATACATTATTCTACACTATGTGTCAACCGCTTTAAGTATTACTAATAGCTATGCTACGCTCTAATCGCTCCAGGTCCTGGATAAAGCAACAAATTACAAAATAAGCTCTTAGCATATGCATAGTGTCAAAAAAAAGAATGATTTCCGTAATCAGCCCTTATCCTTTCACGAGAAATAGAAAGAAAGACAGAAAGAGATCTTCTTGTTGCTTTGCTTACCTTTAAGATGTCACCTTGAGCCAGACGGAAGCTGCTTGTTGTAATGTTGATGCCTTTTCCTCTCTCCACTTGAATGTTATAAATGCACTCGTGGTTGTTCTCGTAATTCAGAGGGTAGTTCGGGGACAAGAGAACCCCTGCATTCTGGGAAACGGTCGATCCGCATTCAGCTGAGGAAGACAGGCAGATCGATGCAGATGAATAGACGGCGTACAATTATGTTATACAGGGCATCATAATAAATGTCTATGATTGACATGAGTAACAGATGCACTAGCTTCACATATTCCCTATGCAAAAACCCAGAAGATGACCTTGTCACTCACGAGTTGCATTTGAGGCACTGGACACTTCAACAGCAAATGTTTTTAGTTTTTTTTCTTTCTACTCACTTCCTGTAGCTCTGAGCTTATACTTAAAAGTCTATATTAAAAACCAAATCAACACCCCAAAAATGCAAGTAAAAAGTTTTGTAAAAAGTACCCCTAAACATCACCGTGCCTCAATGCAACCCCTGAAGAAGCTGTCCCAGCTCTAAGCGAATGAAATCGGCTCACCACGTACCCACACACCTTGGCAGAGGGGCGCTCCATGTGCGCCGTCCGCCACCCAGGCACGTGACGCCCCGTGGGCCCTGCAGCCGATAACCTGGCAGGCACCAGAATGTCACAGAGTCCCCCACGCTGAATCTGCTGCTGCTGTGGCCACCGAATCGAGGCGCACCCGGGTCCTCGCACGGCTCCAGATCATACTCTGAGTTAAAATACGTACAGAAATACAAAACGAATGCAAAAATGAAAAAAACCTACTGTATAAGTTTTATTACTATACATTTAACATTGTTTACAGCATTGTGGCAGGAAGTCCAAATGATGTATGAATAGCTGGAGAAATAAGAAGCCTGTCCTAGATTTTCCTTTATTATGATTTAGGGTTAGTCCAGAAAGAGCAGGTAGATGGTAATAGAAGGAAACATATTGTAGCTGGCCAAGCTCTTAACAAATTTATTGAACAAGTTTAATGGTTTATTGAGAGCAGAAGTCAACCATGTGTACGATTATACACTGAATCCAGCATGTGGTGAAAAAATAACAGATTCCCGAATAAAAGTGGGGTCTTGAAAGAGGAATCCCAACAACAATAATAACATTTAATTATTTGTCACATGTACAAAGTGAAATTATTTTTTCACATATCCCAGTTTGGAAGCTGGAGCAGAGGGCAGGGTCAACCAGGACTTTGGTCGATGCTGGGGCTTGTACCCCAGATCTCCTGATCAGTAGCCCAGTAACCCATAGCCTTAACCGTTTGAGCAAGTCCAGATCTTGAAATCAGTGATTAGAAAAAAATGTGGGCATCCTCTTCATCGTCTTCTTCCTCGTTGTTTAATAGTGGTTGCACTCCCATAAGTTGCATTATAGTCAACCGTAGGTATCAGTTTCCCTTATCTTGTGGCCTCCTTTCCAATTTTCCAGTCCAGCCTTCTGTGACCTCTGTATTCTGTACAAGTAGAAGCGGAAGTGGGTGAAAAATGCCATCCTGTGACATTATTTTCGGAAGTTCGACGGTCCGAGTCCCAGCTCCACCAGATTGCCGCTGTTGGGCCCTTGAGCAAGGTCCTTAACTCTGTCTGCTCCAGAGGCGCCGTATAATGGCTGACCCTGTGCTCTGACCCCAGCCTACGATCAAGAAGCCGGGATATGCAAAATAAAGAATTTCACTTTGCAGTAATGTGTATGTGACGAATATAAGTTGAACTTTAAAAACTGAACTTAAAACAGTTGCAAGATGCAAGAGGCAATTGCCTGTCTTAATGTGCCTTAGCTGGAAGCATGGAGAAGTTAGCACTCTGCTGCAGGAAGCTGTTGAGGTGGCTGCTGGGAAGGAAGTGGCAGGTGACCAAAACTAGGAAGAAAAAGGGAACTCAGTCCTACCAATTATTTTCTGCTATAAAACCATCCATGAAGGCTTTAGGGAAAAGCTGAAGTACTGTAGTTCTTTTACCTGCAGCATTTCCAGTCATGTTTCATAAAGGACTTAAGGTGCAAATGGTAACACCAGGCTAACAACCCCAACGCACTACGGCACCAATCGACGTGTGCTAATGTGCACCAATTTAGATTCCTGTGCACCGAGCATTAACTCTGCATCACTGTGAGGCCTCGCCATCGCTCATTCTTCACACATCCGGAAACCTGTCAGAATTCGCTTCAAAGGTTTTTGTGGAAAAAAGTCATCATCATAAAATGTAAAAAAAAAAAAAAAAAGAAATAAACCAAGCTGTGCCTTTTCTTGACCATTGCATCAGTTTCCTTCAGTTCCCAGTGGAAAGCGTAGCGTGCTCTGCATGCTAAAGCCCAGTGCCGAGTTAGCATGACAAACAGTCCTCCAAAGATCAATTTGCTTTTCATTCCTGTAGACCTTGCTGGCAAAAATATAAAATAAAATCATGCATTATGTGTCAACGTGTCCAATTAACAGCAAAAGGTCAACATCCTGCCTCAAAAAAAAAAATAAAAATAAATAAATATTATATGCGAATGTACAAATCTTCATTAACACAGATGTATAATTAAGGTGTAGTAGTTTGCTTGAAACTACTTTATTAGTTAGACCTTCCTGCCTGCCTGTTCACATGCTTTAAAAGTACGCAGTCAGAGTCCTTAAAGCCTCTCGTTCAAGGAAAGAGCTCTTTTGTCAGCAAGCGATGTTTAACCGTAGGCGCACGGGTTAAGGATTTAAAGTGCTCATGAATTTCTGAGGCTTTTTTTATCTCGACAGGAAAGTAGCTTTTGGGGAGTTTTGTCTTTTTTTTTTTTTTTTTCCTCCCATTAAAATTTTGATAAGCCCTTTCTGACAGCACAGGTTTAACCCCTAGCTACTGTATTTTATCAAGGAGGAGCGATCTGGCGAGTGATCTCACATCATATATGCACACGGTTATGCGTGGTCTCACATTCATTACCTCAGGGTGTTAAAGCCAGTAGGTGCCAGTGATAAGTCCCGAGCTCCCGATCTGCAGCCGAGACGAGACGGACCTCAAGCTGTTGCAGAACGATTACGTTTTATCAACGCGTTAAAGGCGTTCAGGCACCCATGAGGTGGCTTTATCGGCAGAGATACAAGAGTGCACAGAAATCCAGTTTAACCCCCTGCAGTGTCTGAAACTCCTACTGCAGATAAACCCTTTACTGCCAAGTAGCTGCGTGGGAACTTCTGTATGAGGCTGAGAATGTCTGGGCCTTATGCATATTATATCTGTCACATCTGTACTGCAGTTAGTTTTGGATGAAAAGTGTGTCCACTTTTTGGAGAAATCCTGGAAAACCTGATTAGTTTGATTAAATTAAAATTTGTTAAATTAAAATTACAAATGATCTATTATTATTATTATTATTATTAGCAGTAGTAGTAATAGTAGTAGTGGTAGTAATAGTAGTAGTGGTAGTAATAATAATAACTATACTTAACTATACTACTACTACTACAACTACTACTATTACTACTACTGCTAATAATAATAAAAATAATAATAATAAAAATAATAATAATAATCACTTTTTTCTTACCTTATTATTATTATTATTATTATTAGTAGTAGTAGTAATAATAGTAATAATAATAATAACAATAATAATAATAATAATAATAATAATAATAATAATGCTTAGTATTATTATTATTAGT
>JAOVVA010000027.1:16589529-16602737 GCA_028565275.1 Leiocassis micropogon | reverse complement strand
AGATGTGCAGTTAGAAGACAAAAGACAATTAAAATACTGCCTGCAATTTTTTTGTTATAATTCTTTTGTAGTAATAATTTGATTGACAGCTCAAAAGAGTCATGTGTAAACATATTACAGTAAATTGTAGGTTCAGCAATATTTCTCTATAAATCAGAGAGTACAGTTAGTCCTTACACTTGAATGATGGTTCTGGAGTCTCCGACCTCTCCTCCGTCTCCTATCGTAAGCGTGTCATATCCCAGCTCCAAATCGAACTCCTCGAAGTTAATCTGGATCACCTGGAACAGGCGGGGAACAGGTCTTATAAGGTTTTCCTGTAAAAATGACCTCTCCTATCGATCGCGTAATCCTGAAGACTTTCATAATATATATAAATATATATATAGGGTTTTCTACGGTTCAAGACCAGTGAGCTATAACTGCCAAATAAAAAAGGCTGCTACATACCATAAGCATGATAATAAGACCTGGCAATTTGGTGGAACATGTGTAGTCAAGTAATTGTACATGTGCTATAATTAAAAGTCCATCAAACGCAGCACTGAAAGATTTTTAAACAATCGTCCTTGATATGAATTTTATATGCACACACTAAAAGCCAAGAACATGCATGCCAAATCCGCAACCGTGCTAATCCAGCGCAAACACACGTGCTATATGCGCTTAAAATCTTTTCACGGCGCTAATGATGTCATAACGCACTCGTTCCGCCTGTGGCCTTCGTATTATGAACGCTTGAGAAGTGCAATAAAACTTAAACTCGGCAATTCCATCTGTCTAAGATAAATGAGGCAATATCGCCTCTCTGTGTCATTTAGGACCCATTTGCATCACACAGCACCACAGGGACGCAGATTTAGCAGCGATTGAAAATACAACTCGGCTATTTGGAAATGGTTAATGACGTGAGGCGAGAGATCAAAAATGTGGGCACAGGTACACGTCTTAAGTCTGAGAAATGGGCTTTGGTGATGAATGTTTAGGAGAAAGTGTTGATTCATAAAAAATTTAAAAAAAGAACTGTATAAGTACACTTATACTGTATAAGGAAAAAAAGCTAAATGAGGGTTGGATGTAAATTGCATATGTTCTAAAGGTGAATTCTGGATTCTGATTGGTCAGGAGGGGCTGATCGACTCGTGTTCGACTGCAGTAATAAAAAACGTTTCTGTTTATTCGTGATGGACAAAACCATACATGGGCAGCGGTAGCTCGGAGGGTTAAGGCACTAATTTGAGTTACTGATTGGAGGGTTGGCGGTTCCAGCCCCAGCTCCAAAAGGTTGCTATTGTTGGACCCTTGAGCAAGGCCTTTAACCCTATCTGCTCCATGAGCACGATATCATGGCTGACTCTGTGCTCTGATCACAGCTACAGAAGAAATAATTTCACTGAGCTTTTACAGGCTTAACTTACCTTGCTGGCTATACCTAATTCACCAAATTACTGTGTAACCAGATAAACTATATGTATATATATACTATATATAAACTATATATATAAACTATATATATTTTGCATTCCAGGTCTGTGTAAGAAGAGTTCTCGGTCATGCTCTTTGTTTGTCATTGCTTCCTTTTCTTTAAAATTGAAAAAAAAAAGAGGAAAAAATCAACAACTGCAAAACTTTACCGAGCTGCTATCAGCACACTCATGTGAGGTTAACAAACCCCGCCTCCTGTCTTATAATTGGTTAAAAAAAACAAAACAGTCACATCTATTATTGATGGGAAAACTAGAGCCTAATGGCTGGACTTCTGAAATCGTAATGTTTTTAGCACAGGTTAGCACAATATTTTTGTTAATTGTTACATTTAATGCCAATCTAAACCGCATTTATGTCATATTAGGTGATTTTTAAATAATGCAGATTATTATTAAAGTATGATGGCCGTTCAAGTCAAACCAGGACTGTTGATTGTGCAGAATAACAGAACACAGTGATGAGAGTAAAAACTTTACTTGCAAGCAACCAAGGTTTAAAGTTTAATCAGTATACCGGAGCCATGATTAGACTACTTTTCTGATTCACGTCTGAAATGCCGGCCTCCCAGGAACTCCTTTAATTTCCCAATAACGTCTTCATTTATGAAAATATACATTTCATTACAAATCCCAGTTTGACTCGAACGCCCTTCGTAAAGAGAAGAACCACTGTAAAAGTTTGTGCGAGGTAAAAAAATCCCACCTTCTGCTTTATGATTTGTTAAACTGAACTCATCTGCGATGATTCCTGCTTCCTGTTGATAATGAGGGTTATTTTGCATCTAAGGTTAAACCATTATCTAGCGATTGAATAATGACCTGGAAGTTTTGCCCCATTATTCATTGCTGTAAGTCGGATGAAGTGACACCATGAACTTTCTCTATATTAGAAAAAACCCTCATGAACAAAGAACCATCAAGTCAGTAAGTGTACAGCTGGCGCATAATTACCCACAAAGCACGCACATCATATATCAACTCAAAGTCAGTGTCCTTCAGGGAGTGTGTGTTTGTGTGTGTGCGCTTGAGGTGAGGCGAATGCAGATAAAGTAAGTGTCTTACCTTGTTTGGGTTACTGGCGGTAATTATCCAGACACACTGCGAGTTGCTTTCATACTGGATGGGAAAATTGGGAGAAGTAAAAGTGCCAGATGGACCGTACAGGTTTGACCCGCACGTTTTCACTAAAAAGAAAGAAAGGAAAAACAACAACAAAAAAAACATTAACACACAAGGATAAGGGGGAGTTTTTTTTTTTTTTTGGCAGGACCGTACATGCGTATTAAGGGCTCGCGGTTGTAATAGGTTATTGCAGATCCGAGGATCACATATGGCACGGTTTTGCTAAAAATCAATGAAGGGAAAATGTCATGAGAAAGATAACAAGGCTTGGGTCGCGGCCGAGCATATCATTAAGTGCACTGGATAAAAATATCTCATCCGTATATGAGGCTGGAATACTATGTGTAATAAATGTGTTTTTGTCTAAACAGATTATCACTGCGTTCTGCCCACATGTTGTTGTATAACACACTGGAACACAGCAGGTCACTTTTCTTTACTCTTCTTGTTTTTGAAGCACTGGGCTGATTAAAGTGGAGTCAGATTCAACCAAAGTCAAATGGCACATGACATAACACCTTATAACACCCGACATACTGTAAGCCTGCACTACAGTACATATATACATGAACGTCTTGCACACTATATGTTGTGTATATAAAACGTAAGAACTGTTCATAAGAACATTGTAGTGTACGCAGTAATGCTGAAACATGCTACAGCAAAGACAACATACTGCAAATTAAAATACATATTATAACATGTTTTATAAAACATTATGTATGTAAATGTAACTGCTCACAAGGAATATACAGTACTGTAAAGTGGAGGCATAAACTTTGTATTTGCATCCATTACACTTACTGTAATAAAGCACGTCTTCATAATGTGAGGTTACATAATGCATTATAATAAACGTTCATATGGTAGGAATCAGTGCTGTAGTGTTGTAATGCATTCTGAATGAATTGTAATGCATGTGATCAGTCGACATTACAATTGTTTCCAATAGTCTGAATATTGTGTTCATTATGCTTCATAACGTATTTTCTATATTGGGATCATATAAGGAATTACTGTACACATGTACACACACACAGTTCTGTGCAAAGGTATTATCTTTAGTACAGTATCTATATATCTAGCATGTCTGTATTATTACTGTATGTACAAAACTCTTCACTATTTCCAAACACATCTTAAACTTAAAAAAATAAATTACATTACAAGAAGCAACATATTGCATGACAGACCATTTTTCAGATGGAAAAAAACAAAGCAACAAAAACCCTTATGTAGCCACCTGAAAATAGAAAGGAGTGTCACCAAGTTACCAGAAGAACTCGTATTCTCCAGCATGCTCAGTAAAACCTAACAGCTGTTTTGTTGTTGAGTGCTGTGCAAAAGCCTTGGGAATATATAAAAAAGGCCTAAGAAAATATGTTTTCAATCAATTAATCAATCAATTAACATTAATTTACTGTATATAGAACCTACGAGCAACCTAAGTTGAACCAAAGTGCTTCATAGCATTAACATAAATGACAATAAAATGGCAATACGATGGCAATAAAATATGCAAAACAAAACCAAACCCATAAAATTCCTAAATACCAAAAGCCATTCTAAATTAATGAGTTGCTTTAAACAGAGGAAGGTCAGTGACATAACAGAACTCAGGTGGAATGAGGTCTGTTATACTCATTCTGCAAAAGAGCGAACCATCCCATTGTTTGTACCTTGATTGAGGGACCTCTGGTAGGATTGAGTCAGCAAAACATGAAGCTCTACTTTGTTGGTAAAAGCTCACTCATGTAAGAAGGTGCCAGACCAATAACTGCACTAAAAACAAAAATCAAAAGCTTTTAAACTGAACCCAGAAATGTACCGGAGGCCAGTGGAAGGAATACAAGATTGGTGTGATGTGTTCATGTTTACGAATATTAATCAGCATACAATGCGCAGCATTATTGCAGGCGATGCAGACGAGCTTGAGTGACTCCAACATGCAGTAAAGAGCGTTGCAATAGTCTAGCCGCAAACTAATAAAACATTTCCACTTAAAAAAAAGTGTAATAAAGTAAAACCAGGTTTATATTTGGTGTGAAAACTTGAAAATACTTGAATGCTTGAAAATAATCAGTAACGTTAGATAGAGCAGAGATCCGTGTAGTTTTATAAGGAAAACTGGTGTTAGGTTTTACTGTGCGTGCTGGACTATGTTTTGTGTCACACAGGATTTCTAATAGTATTAAATGAGATGGAACAATGTCTTTTTCACTATCCCTTACCTTTACACACGGGCGGATGGTCGCTCCATGCGGCAAGCACTTCCGCCACCCTCTGGCAGGTGATGCTCTTCGAGCCCTGGAGCACGTGATCGCCGTCACACGTGAACCCGACCGTGGCGCCGATGCTTCCATTTCAGAGCAATCACGAAGACAAGAAACCGAGAGAACAAACAATTATTCAGGGTTCAGCAATTCGGTCCTTGTCTGTACAAAGCACGCAAACCAGGTTTACCTGAAATCGTCGCCCATGCGCCTGCCGTTCTCCGGCTCCCCGGGGTCTGAGCAGTCATTGGACACTTGCTTCACGCCGCCTTCATTCACTGCGGGAGGAGAAAGGAGGCTGTAAGGCAGGCTTTGCTGCAAACCATTATTGTCCACTATTTCTTCTCTTTTTTCTCTCTCCCTCTCTTGAAGTTAAAAAAAAAAACAGACAAACAAGACAATAAAAAACAAAAAAAAAAGCACAGCTTGTCATGTTACCAAGGCTTGTCATGAGCATGGATTTAAAGTTACAGCTTTCCTTATGACTTTTCCAAAGCATGGACAATATTAACATTTACACCAAAAGGGGTTGTTCCAAACACACCATCCATTTCTTAAGTACTGTAAGCTCTTAGTGCACAAACAAAGTGCATTAATATTAATAAACTTGTGGTTCTAACTTCAGCCAGGGTTACAGTTTGAATCAGACCAATCGGGATCGAGAGCCGGTATAAAGCCGGACACTGAAGACGGATGCACTGAGTCGTCTGAGTAAGTCTGACGTACTACTTTCGTTTAAAGTCACCATAAACTCTAACCATTTTTCATGAGAATGACAAGACTTTGCACACGCAGCGACAGGAGGCCCGCCTTAAGTGCTGTCAGAGCAGTAGTTGATGTCGAAGTGGTAAATTAAGAAGCCTGCTGATTAACGCAGGGGTGTTTGCTGGTGTACCGGGATGCTCAAAGAGCCGATGTGGAGGCAAATAATTCCCTCATAATTCATCATTCAGAGTGTACGAGGCAGCCACTGTGAAATAGAGGGTAATAAAAACCTCTATCCTATTGTAATTAAGTAGCCGAAGTGGTACAATGCAGGGCTGAGATACATCGATGGGTTCAATACTTTATGATAATGGTGCCACGCCCGCTCAGACTGGCAAAGAAATGAGAACTGTGGCTCGGATTAGTCGATACTGAGGTCGAAAAGAAGTAAATATGCATCCCTGGGTTAATAAATGACATAAACTTGTGTTGAGTTTTGTAGTCAATGTAGGGAGATTTCTCACAAATAACAAATATATAAGTAAAATTTGTAAAGATTTTCTTTCTCCTTTGCATCAGTGAATGCGTTAAGAAACTGGCAAAAGAAGTTATACATACTGTATAAACCCTAAATCATTTAAATCTCAAGGAAGTTGTGTACTGAATCTATAATCACTGACCACTTCATCAGGTCCACTTTGCTTAGAATGGATTGGGCCGCTTTTGCCTTTAGAACTGCCTTAATTCTCCAAGGCATAGATTCAACACGGTGCTGGAAACATTCCTTAGAGATTTCGGTCCATATTGATAAGTTGTTGCAGATTTGTCAGCTGCACATCAATGTGAGTCTCCCATTCCACCACATCCCAAAGGTGATCTAATGGATTAAGTGACTGTGAAGGCCGTGTGAGTACAGTGAGCTCATTGTCATGTTGAAGAACCCAGTTTGAGCTTTTATGATTTTAGCTTTGCGACATGGCGCATTATCCATTTGGAAGTAGAGCAGATCAGATGATGGTGGTCATAAAGTAATGGAACTGCTCAGCAACAATATTCAGGTACTAAAAAGACCTAAATGAAACTAAAGTTTTCATTCTGACCCTACCATCCAAATGGAAATCGAGACACATCAGAACAAGCAACAATCTTTTTCTATTGTCTAATTTTGGTGAGCCCATGCGAACTGTAGCCTCAGTTTCAGTTTGATCTTCTGCTGCTGTAGAACATCCGTTTCAAGGTTTGACATGTGGTGCGTCCAGAGATGCTATTCAGCACACTGTGGTCGTAACAAGATGTTATTTGAGTTTGTGTTGACCATTCTTCTCTGACCTCTGACATCATCAAGGCAATTTTCACCCAGAGAACTGCCCCTCACTGGATGGTTTATCTTTTGCAGACCATTCTCTGTAAACCCTAGAGATGGTTGTGAGTGAAAATCTCAGTAGGTCAGCAGTTTCGGAAATACTGTAAGCACACCAGCCTGTCTGGCACCAACAACCAAGACACGGTGAACGTCACTTAATTCACCTTTCTTGCTCGGTTTGGACTTCAGCAGATCGTCTCGACCATGTCTACATGTCTAAATGCACTGATTTGTTAGAGGGAAGTAAAATTAATGAAGTGGCCGGTAATACGTATACGTACTGTAAAATAAGCCAAAGAAGATATATTCAGAATTCTCAGGTGTAAAAGTATACACTTTTTTTTATGTTCAATCTAAACAAGAAAAAAGTTTTCCAGGTTTTTATTTAAATAATCTATTTTTCCACAGTTAAACGTTTGATTCTTGCTTTAAACCAAGCATGGCATTTGAGGTAACGTTCAAACTAATTAGGCTATGCTAATGCAAGCTTGCTGGCAGTCAATAGCAAGAGCAATTAGCAAGTTAGCAAATGTTTCGTTCGAACAAACTTTAAATAGACTTATGGTTCATATCCTCTTGCAGACTCCACAAGACTCACTCTTACTTCTCGTCTCTTCTCTCGGAATAATTGAGATGCGACACGGGGGCTGGCAGATCAGCAATGACATCGCCACATTACAGGAATATAAATGGGAGACAACGGAGGCAGCAGATATTGTATTTTTCCCTCGTGTTTGGTTTGGAATAAGGAAAGTACTCAGTCTGATGCTAATTCTACAGCAGCAAGTTAATTCATCAGGTTTTATTTCGCTTCAAAATGACAAATCAAATTGATTTATGTTCCAACCCTGACTTCCCTCTGGCACATCAAGCTTGATGTTTTAACTTCTATAAAACTTTCTTTTAACAAAAAAGTATCAAAACAAGCACGTACAATCAAATTATTCTGAAATTAACAAAGTGTTGAACAGAGGCAATTTCTCAGGTTGAGATTTTATTAACAAAGACAGACTAGACGTAATATTCCACAGTCATACCCTGGCATACACAGGATTCGAAGCTTAAGTCACTTTGTACTGTATATTATGTTATTTGTCATCACCGGTGCAGAAATCTTCATATAATAGTCTTTCGAGCTGAAAGAAGAAAGCTGCTTCGAGCGACCTAATTTTAAAGGCAATTTAAAGGAGCTATTAGTTATAAAGTGTTGCTTTTAAAACGCGCGGAGTAGAGTGCATGTGTCATCTTTAAAGGCCTCAATCCGAGATGTCAGCCCTGATCCTTCGGAGCGTCATTAACAAATCAAAAGTCAGCTCTGAATCCATTTCACTCCTGCTGATGGCTTCAGTATTTCCTCGAAATGTTTCCGAAATGCCGAGCGAGGCAATGACTAAGCAATGGCATTTTCATTGAGCCCAAACAGAAACGAGAACGAGGAGCAGTAGATGAGCGAGTGCACTATCTAACGAGTACGAATGTTATTGGTTCACTGAGAGACGTGGATCGTTCTCTGTTCGTTTATGACCATAAATTACAATAACGGCGTGATATTGAGCTTCAAAGTGCTCGAGGTTTAAGTTTCTGTCTACATCAAATGTCAACATCACATTCAAGCCTAATTGTTTGTAGGTAAAATTCTATTTCCTCCTGTAATGGAATTTTTTAAATAATGTGAAAAATTCTATCCATAATGATAAGATGAGATGATCAAGAGTGCAGTCTTATGCAGTAGGCTGCTGATTATTCAGTTTGGAAGTCATACTGTTACATAAAAATTAATTCCCACTTATTAATGTCATAATTTTAAAACGGAAAATTTGTGTTGCAATATATTAGCAATATACTAGAGTGCTGGACTCGACTCATTATATTTTTATGTAACGCTTTCATTATAATTATAATACGCTGCCTGGTCATTTCGGTAATGTCAAATTGTTGGCCTGCGTCAAGCAAAAAAAAAAAATTAAACATTAAAAATTACTGGAATAGGGGTTAATAATCATCTTTAATAATAAACATATTATTAAAACCAGTGCTTATGGCCTTTAGTGAGCTGTAAAATAGAGGTCAATGCAAAAATAAAAAATAAAATAAATAAATAAATAATCATGCAACTGAACCGATATAGCATTTTGACTATAGAACATCTGGCCATCATTAAGGATTTTGCAACATGCTTTATGTCCAGTAGGGCCTGGAATATACTGTATATTATTTAAACCAACTTTATATATATATAGTGTTGCTGCAGAACACCGGAAGGATACCCCACTTTTTCTTCCCCAATAAAGGAGTAAGAACATATAAGAACATACTGATTATATTCTAATGAATGTACAGTACAAACAAAAAGGGAAAAAAAATCGCATTCTGGGGACACCCAAAACACAACCTAATAAACCATCAAACTATTCAAAATGCACCTCACAGAACCCAAGGACATCCAACAACAATAAAAACTAATTCAATATAATAAGCTCACCGGTGTGTTTAGTCGAAAACAAAATCTTTTTTTTTTTTATCATACAGATCAGACTTTCTTTGACTTTTGACCAACATTATTTCCTTTTAAAACTATTAAGAGACAATAATAACAGATCATTTCAGTTCCCACTGACTAATATTTTCACCCTGAACAGATCCAGATACGACTTTCTACTACAAGAACAAATTAAATCCTGTATCATTAGCTTAGTTGATTCAATAGGTACTGTATTTACACCAAGCTCTCAAAGCAGCACCGCCATCAGGGACAAAAATGTCATGGTTAAAGGGTTTGGCTTATAGGAAATGTTCCTGACTGGAAACAACAAACTTGGCAAGTCATGTTCTGTTATGTAGCATTGCACTGGTTTCTTTTCCCGATGGTCTTGTACCGTGTCGTACAGTAATACTGTAGTCTGCTCGCGGCCACTGGGTTTCAGCTGTTACATGTATTGTTGAAATTTCGTAGAAAATATGCGCTGTTAAAGTGTCTAAGTACAGTATGAGTTAGACTGCTTTAGGAGGGCGACCTGACGTTGTAAAGGAACACATATAAATACAGAGTCATGAGAAAGTCTGGCTTACTTATAGCAAATTTGCTTGTGTTGTCTTTCCCAGGCAGCAGCTTCACCCCTCTTGATTTGAAGTCTCCAGACCGTTTCACTGTTCAGAGAGAGAGAAAGAGAGAAAAGAAAGAAAATTGGACAAGGCAGGGCTCCCAGAGAATAGCTACAATACCAAGATCAATCTTCTCCAGCTGCAATTGTTGCAAGGCTGAGAAAATATGAGTGAAATGAAATGGTTGTACGGGGACAGAGACATCCTCCTTTTGAGACGCGGAGACCAGCATGTTACAGGGCTAACAATCTTTCTTCCTGGAGCCGGGGGATTTCGTCGTCTCAATTTCACTCGTACAGTGATCTGAATCTGATGCAGTATCACTGAGAAATCAAGGATAAGGGAATAGACAGATATGATTCGCTGTAGCTGAAGGTCTGAGTCATGTGACTGGACCTTAAATATCCTCATGGAATGCGTTCGTTGTATTGTTAGCTGATTTGTATTTGCCTTATTAAAGACTTACGACATTCTTAAAAACATGATTAAATAACTGCGACTGACTCATTTCCGTAAGACAGACACACTGCAAGTAATTATGGCAGTAATTCCTGCATAATGGTATTTGTGTTATCATCATGTCTGTTACATGAAAAAAACACAATCTGCTGATAGTTCATTAAGTAAGCATTTCCTTCTAGGGACTCTATTTAGCTATGAATATTGAATATGAATTTATCATTTACAAAAATACAAACTGTTTAATATAGCTAAGTACTAAATAAGAAACAATAGGGTAGGATGAATATTGTCCAATTTTTATATATCCGACACATCGGGCTACTGCATGGATACTTCCCACCCAGGAGATATATCCATTGTTTTTGGTCAGGTTGCTTGATGCCCACCTGTCATTCACACACTACGGGCAAATTGGGAACGCCAATTAGTTGCATGCCTTTGGACTGTGGGAGGAAACCAAGGAACCCGGAGGAAACCCACTAAGCATGGAGAGAACATTTAAACACCATGCACAAAGACGAGATAAAAATCGAACCCTGACCCTGAAGGTGCATGGCACCCTTTGCAGCTATAACAGCTTCAACTCTTCTGGAAAGGCTTTCCACAAGGTTTAGGAGTGTGTTTATGGGAATTGTTGACCATTCTTCCAGAAGTGCATGAGGTCAGACACTGATGTGGGACAAGAAGAATACTTTTGGCGATATACTGTATATACTGTATACAGTGTGTTTGTGTGTATATATACCATGTATAGCTATTTCTATATTGCAAAAAGCTTACACCCATATGTGCTTACGAAACATTCTAATTCCAGTTTTTTTTTTCCCCACTATCCCAAGGCGTGAATTTGTGTTCATTCAGCTACAAGAGCATTACTAAGATCAGGCAGTGATGTTGAGTGAAAGTTCCAGTTCATCCCAATCGTGACGGTCCTGTGGGGTTGAGTTCAATCAGGGCTATGTGTAAGAACATTACATTTTTTCCACTTCAACTTTAACACAAAAATTTCTTCATGGAGCTGGCTTTCTGAATCTCACAGGAGCATGGTGTGCATGCTAGATAAGGGGTTTGGGTTCTTATACTGTAGGTGCAGGGAAGTGAAACTGTATGTGGTTTGGAGAATATGAGTGTGATGGTGAGGGGTGCGCATACTTTTGTATGTACTGTACATACAGTACATGCATATACAGTATGTGTAAATTTTGTCCATTAACAGTATATTTTCTTTTAAAGCTCTGAAGAGCTACAAAACAAGTCAGTGAGCTACTGTAAGAGATACTACTCTAGAAAATTTCCGACCAGTGTGTTGAAAAACGATCAGGTATCGATTTTTGGTAAAGAGTTATATGGGCAGACTAGGTACAAGACAAAAAACAACAGAGTTTACCTTGATACTGAGCAGTAAAGCCTTTGTGTCTGTGACTATTATCTGTGACAAAATGGAGCCGGAGCCAGTTCTTGTTGCTGACGATAGGAACTGGAATATTTGTCCCGGACAACCTGTGGAGATAAAAACAAACAAAAATAAAGTACTGTACAGTAGTATACTGCTACACTGTGTTGCCTAAGAAATACATCCTTACGATGCATTAACGAAACTCGAACGTAACCCTCCATAGTGCTAACCCGAAACCTGTGACTAAGATGAATCTTTTAGCTCTGCGATTTGTATGAAGTACATTAACTAACAACGTCTCTCATCATACACCGATGTGAGTAATCTGTGGCTGGAACGCATTAGGATGCAGCTCAAGCCCTACACACTCAGCACCGACTCTCATGCCTTCGGCTGTAGATGGACGTTTTATTGCCTTATCGCAATTAAAGCCAATCTTGCCCTGGACTCACATTATCCACTCTGACAGTGGGACGTTTACCAAAGAAAAGATGCTTTCTGAAGAATGCAGCGGGGGGTTTTGGGCCAGTATGGGGTTCTTCACTCAAAATATCATTTTATCTTTTCTTTCTCTGATATCGTAGCACAAGGTTCTACCTGGATGAAAACTAACCTGAGGCAACCGCACCGTAAAATACGCAATCGCCCTGTAATTGGAAACTAAAAGACCTTGATCCGATACTGGTTCAATATCAGTTCTGTATTTTTGAGACTCAATGTGAAATCTATGGGAGATAAATATTACAGGTTATAGACTACAGTCAGTCAGTGGATAGAAGGAAACCCCTCCTCTTCCTCAGCCTGTCTGTCCTGGTCTCTACCACAGCTTCTCATTGGTCGGGGTGACCAACAACCTTGTTATTGTCCTTAGTCTAGTTTGTACAGTAAGCGAGGCAGGGGACTGACTGGGAAGCTCTCTCACTCAGGAGTATGTGGAGGGAGATGAGGAGGGAGACAATCAGGCAAATTGTCTGTATAGAACAGTCTGTAATAACTGATAGATCCACTGCGATTATTTTTACTGCAAAGCTTAATCTAAACCAACTGAATAGCAAATAATATTAACTATTTTATTTGGAATAATATGTAATAATAATGTTATTAATATGTAATAATTTGTAATATCTACAGTATACAACTTTTACAAATATCTTACACGTTCAAACAGCTTACAGTGGCGTGAAAAAGTATTTGCCACCTTAACGGACCTTAAACAGGCTAATCATGTTAGAAAACCATCAAATGTGGCTCAGATGCATGCCATCCTGGTGCCGAACTGGACTCCATGTTAACTTAGA
>JAOVVA010000027.1:16562734-16575847 GCA_028565275.1 Leiocassis micropogon | reverse complement strand
CCCTCTGCCAGACATCTGCCAGATGAAAAAGACGACGTCGCATAGACGTCTCCGCGACGTGTGTGTGCTATCTGGGATGTCTACTGAAGTTCAGGTACCCAATATTAATTCATTTATTTATATCCTGTACAGAGCCATCTGGGCCCGGAGCCTAGGAGACTTTGGGCAATCCATCGCAGGGCGCACACACACACTATTTGGGAACACCAATTAACCTATTCTGCATAAACTTTGAATTGTGGGAGGAAACCCACAAAGCACAGGGAGAACATATAAACTCCACACACAAAGACGGACACCGAGGGGGGAATCGAACCCCTAACCGTCGAGGTGCGAGGTCACAGCGCTAACCACTACACCACTGTGCCACCAGGTATCAAATAAAAGCTACTTATCATTATTATTATTCAAAGGCTCAAGAGTCTGTTTATAATCTCTCACTCCTCTTCTAGCAAATTATAGTTAGCTCCCAAATCGAGGCCAGATTTAACTGTCACGGCTTTAAAAGCAGCTCCGCCTCTTCATCCGTCACGTCACAGAATTATAAAGAACAGTAATGAAAACGTTGATCCCTGATTAGCCCTGTTGGTTAAAGACACTTGATTAAAATATGAAACGAGCAGCCAGCCACAGTTGCAAAATACTTGAACTTTCACTTCCATTATGCAGGCGAGCTTTTGAAGTTTTACTTACAATACACGGCGCATTTTAAACGTTATTCTCATGAAACACAAGCCATGCCGGTAACGTACAGTGCTTTTGGCTGTAATGCAACCAGAGACAGCCTGCAGGTCCTGAATTCAGCAACCAGAAAGAAAAAAAAAAGCCTTTGAAATGATAATGTCCTTGCCACTCTGCATTACGTTTTCATGCTGTTTTTTTTTTTTTTTTAATATTCATGTTTGCCTCGACGCTACCCCGAGACAAACAGCTCCTAAGCGATAATGTGTTTGATCTCTGCGTTTTTAGGCTCGGACGTGACATGAGCAAGGAGGTGAGCACCGATAACGTTACTCTGCTGCAAGAGAAGCGAAACTTGTCATGTCCAGGCGTAAATGCTTTGCAGACGCGCACAGCTGAGATCAGGCAAAGCTGTAATTTTTCATATGGAAAAGCTGGGGAAAAAAATAGGTTCGCTCAAAATTCATAGACTGTCTCGGCTTGGCATTGCGGTCCCGCATGACACTACAAACACGTGTCTGACAAGCAGACTCCTTCTCAAGGCCTGGGTTTTTCAGTGACACATTTTGTGGATTTGCACTGCTTTACATAAAGCTTTCATGACATGACTTTACTTAATGTTTTAATGTGGCAACGACCTAGCAACCAACTGGTTTAGCACATGATCAACCTAGCGATACCTTAGCAACTGCCTGGAATATCATAGCAGTCACCTAGAAATGTCCTAACAACACACTGGGGTAGCATAGCAACCACCTAGCAACAAACTGGGTCAGAGTAGCAACCACTAAGCACCAAACATAGTAACACCCAAGCAACCAGATAACAACATGACTTTTGTAAAAGCATCAACCATAAGAACAGCCACCTAGAACTGCAGAGCAACCCTTTAGAAACCACCTGCAACAGCAGCTACCTAGCAACACCCTAGCAACCAACTGGCTTAGCATATGACCAAGCAAGCAATAGCAACCACTTTGCTGAAATTATGCGGAATATCATAGCAACCAAAGTTCTTAATTAATTTGAAATAAATTATTTGATTAAATTAATTTGTATTTTTATAACTGAATTACATCCAGAATTTAACAGCTGTAATAGCTATTTGGCCACATGGTGGCATAGTGGTTAGCATTGTCGCCTTTCACCTCCAGGGTCCGGGTCCGATTTTTGCCTCGGTGTCTTGTGTACCTGAAGTTATGTTATGTATGTTTTCCCTGTGCTTTATGGGTTTCCGGTTTCCTCCCACAGTCCAAAGACATTCAGATTACCCTAATTGGTGTTCCCAAATTGCCCGTAGGGTGTGAATGAGTGTGTATGTCGTGCGATGGATTGGAACCCCGTCTAACCTCGTGCCCTAAGTCTCCTGAGATAGGCTCCAGGACTCTTTGCAACCCTGTACACAGGATAAAGCGTGAGTGAGTAAAAGCTATTAACGGCGTGAACAAGGTTAGTTAAGTGATCTTACTATGACCGCTATACCCAAGTGTGAGGAGCTCAGCTCTACAAATTAGCCAGGGTGCAGAAGTTTGACAGGAAACTGTCAGAATATGATGTGGAATCAACCGTGACGACAATAGCGGTGAAGCCCAGTCCGTGTTCGGCATGCAGAAAAGGAAGCGACGCCCGAAAGGACTCCGGCAGGAAGAATATCCGTGACGTATCCGTATTTTTTTGTATTTCACGGTACAGCGATTTTTCACAGTTCAACCAGACATTAGAGAGATATTCCTCTCGGGCTGCTTGCTTTCGGACTTTAAGTAACGGAAGGGCAGCGGGGTGAGTTTTCACGCCGGATGTGCTCGGACATCAAGAGGACGGACAGGTTCTCTATGGAAAATGACATCAAAAGACCATCTGCCTGTTTTGAGAGCCTCGCACTACTTGCAAAGTGGTTTAAGGCCAGGATGAGAGAAAGAGATGGACCGTACAGAACAGCCTAGGACACATATATTTTTTTTAAAAACAAACATAGAGTACTTTTTGTTTTTAAAACCATACAGTGCTAGATCTGTTTCTACTTCCATTAACAGCTAGGTGAGAAAATAGAGGCCTTTTTTTGTGAAATACAGCTAAAGTACGGATCAGATGACTGTCCTGGACTTTTTCACAGGTCTTCACTTTTCCACATGTCTCCAGTCAACTCCTGCGCTATTCATTTTGTTATAATGACAGCAAGGTCGCAGTGTGTTGCTATAATAGCTATGGCAGACCTCCAGAATAAATCCTCTTCTCAAAACAGAGTGGGCGTTATTTATTTATATATATATATTTTTTTTTTTTCATGAATTAAAAACCTTGAGCATATGCTTTTATAACCCTGATTTATTGTTACCTTGCAATGCTTTATCCTGGCTAGGTGTGCAGGTGGAACAAAAAAAAAAAAAAACTGCTTTGAACTTGTGGGGGCAAATATCATAAACGTCCGGGTAAAGTACGAAGGGTGTTCGAGTCAAACCGGGACTTTCGTGAATAAAGGCGTAGAAGCCATTGACATTTACAGAGGACTTCAAGCACAGTATGGTGATGACATTTGAACGGTGTAAATGATTTGTAAATTCAAATTAAATTGTAAATATGTAACGAACGCCGTATGTCCATGAATGACAATCCCGGCTGAGGTGGCTCGGAGCCCACTGCAGTCAGTTCTGTGAACATTCAGCGAGTGGAACGCCTCATCCTTGAAAACTTATGAATTATTTGACGAAAACAGATGTGGAAGATCAAGACACATCTGTCTGTGGGAACTGTTCACCAACACCGCTTGCACATTACAGGAACTCGGCTGGGAGTTACTGCCACTTCACGTTGCCCAGACAGTCCTGATCTCGCTCCAGGTCATTTCCACATGTTAAAGGAGTTCCTGGGAGGCCAGTGTTCCAGACAGGATCATGGCTCTGGTTTCCTAAGAAAACTTTCTACCCTGATGGTGTCCAAGCACTAGTGAAACACTGGGATAAGCAGGGGATTATATAGAGAAATAAAGGGAGTTTTTACTCTCCTAACCGTGTTCTGTTATTCTGCACTATCAAAAGTCCCAGTTTGACGTTTGACTTGAACGCCCCTCATAAACAGTTCAGTTGGAATCTCTGATCTCTAAAAAATACCGTCAGTGTTAGCGCAGTTAGCAATTACACGGTTTACTGATTTGATGGCGCAGGTACGCCCAACGCAGCATATTTTGTTCTTTAGATTTTTTTTCTTTGCTTGCCTTGTATACCTTTCAGGTAATAAATTCTCATAAAACCTATTTTATTTTAAGAAACAGTCAAATCCTTAACTAAATCCAGGTGCCTTCTTGTATACGTTATTATGAATCACATCCCCGAGCCTAGAATGTGGATTTATTTGAGAAGTCACCGTGCACAGAGAACTCTCACCCCAGGCCAGCTTCTACGCTCAAATATCTTGATCAACTTATCAACCAACATCGACAATATTTATTAATCATTTCTGTTTTGTTTTTCGTTTTCATACTATAATAAATCCCTATGTTCAGATGCATTTTATCACAGAAAAAAATGCTACCCCATTTTTAAGGTCAGGAGGCTAAGACCTCCTCAAATGTCCAACTTCACAAAGTTGGAAGTTTGTAAATAAATCTTAAAATTAATCTTTAAAATTTTCTTCAAGTATAAACAAAATAAGCAAGACTTCCTATAATAGGTCTCCCCCGTTACTACCACCTTCGAGAACATTGTATTTCAAGAACATTGTCTTTCTAGGAAATATGTCGTATAACCAGGTTTCAAGGCTGAAGGAGTAGGACTGGTCAGTGCCATAATGACAACAGCAAAATTTCTGGAAACTTTCTATAAAACACATACACACACTTCTCGACAACTACCCTGAACTTTTATGCCTGGAGGCATCGCTTTAACTGTCTCCACAACCTGCCGAAAGCTTAGGACTCAACACTGCCCAAGTGTACCATCATTACTGCAATTTTTGACAAGTGACCAAAAAATAAAAAAATAAAAAAATAAAAAATAATAATAACTAAATAAATAAACTTTACAAGTACATCCCAAGATACTTGAACTCTGTCACTAGGATCAAGGTTTTTTTCTTTATCTGAAAGAAAACTATAAAGTTTTACTTGTCTTAGGGATTTGCTCTAGTATTTCTAGATAATACTTCTTCTTTATGATGTCGTCTCTGCACTGGGGTGCATAGATGGTGCCATGTCCATGATTTAAAGATAGGGTGGGAAATCGAAAGCCTCATCTTTAGAAAACTTCATGAAGTATGAAATGGGAGAAAAATTGATTCTGTTGAGTATCGTGATTCTTTTTGCATGGTGTTACATGTGTACAATTTAAAAGAAATTACTTTTAGTTGATCTATGTTTGTATTTGACACCCTGCAGGTGTCGCACTCTAAACTACAGTATTCACGAAGTGTAACAAAATCTGAAATGAATGCATATCAAACTGGGATATTTATAAAAACGTGATACTGAAAGAACTGCAATACAAATTAAATCGGCACAGAGGTATCATGAGAATATTGTATCGGTGGTCCCTGATGGTCCCTGATGATGCTCATCCCTAAGCTGCAGCCTTACATGCAGTACAGTTGGTCAAAATCCTTTTGGATTAATATGATTTGAAGCAAATCGCCTAAAAGCGTCACCTCTGCAGATTGGCACAGGAAAGTCCCACGCGGCTACGTTGGACGTACTGGTGACACAAGTTAGCTGAGCATGGCCATCCAGCGTGTACCCGGGCACACAGCGGTATTGGATCCTGTCCCCGACGTTGAACCGTGTGCCGTTCAAAATCCCTTTGGCAGGAACACCTGGGTTTCCACAGGAGCTGCTCTGTAGCTCTGGATAAAAGAAAGAAACAAGAAGGTTGCTGTTTTAAGCTCTAGACTTTAAAGTGGTAGACTTTTTCATCCTAACTGTAACTGTTTATGCCTTCTTATTTTCATTCTAAGGCTTAATAAACCTTGAAATTAATATTATAAAAATAAATAAAACAAACAAACAAATATTTTCATATTTTGTATTTTTCCCCTCATCACTTTATTAGTTTCCTACTAAAAGCATTAAAACATAAACACCATCACTTGTGAACTTTCTATAGAAGACTTCATTTCTATAGAGGAGTTTGAACCCCCTTCACCTCAGTTAAAGACAAATGAAAAATCTACACTGGATGAATTTCAGTTGGCGGCACAGGGCTTAGTGGTTAGGACTATTGCCTTACACCTCCAGGGTCTGGGTTTGATTCCCGCCTCTCCACTTCTCCTTGTGCTCCAAAGTGTGTGAACGAGTGTATGCGTGTGTATGTGGGTATGTGTGTATGCCCTGCGATGGATTGCCACCCCATCCAGTGTGTACCCCGCCTCGTGCCCTTAGTCTCCTCGGATAGGCTCCAGGCCTCCATGACCCTGTATACAGGATAAAGTGGTATAGACGGTGAGTGAGTGATTTTTGTTTTTCAGCCTGATTTTGCTGTAGTAGGCGAAATTGCACATCCAAAATCGGAGACAGAGCTCAGCAGTCTCATAATACATAGTATGATGTGTGTGCAATATCTTGTGCCATTGAAACCAAAAACAGCTGAAGTTCTGGCAGTGTCCAAATCCAAAATACTCCATTTAAAATAAAATTCAGTAGGATTACGTGAAAGTCATGTGACAGCTACAAATATGGTAGCAATGCTGGCGAAATGCAAATGTAATATGCTAACTGACAAATATACCCTGATTACCTCTAGCTCACTTGGCTGTGCGTGCTCGTGTAGTTTATGATGCAACCAGAACGTAATCATTTTCTTAAAAAAACTAATCTATCATTAGAGGATCTCCAATATTTAATAAAACCTAATATTAAGCAGCCTAGTATAGATTTTGGATTTGAAAAATTTTATTGGGATTAAAAAAATGCATAGTAAAAAGCAAAAGTAAAGCATGAAACACATCTGGAAGTGTATGCTCCGAATCACAGCTTCACTCGTAGACTCCAATGCATTGGATGATTGTTTTTCCACTTCAGTTCATGTCCATATACTACAGGACATTTATCTCCAGAAACATCGTCACTTTACTGAGAACACAACACCAAGTACCAATAAAACGATATGGATCTTTTCATATCGCTCGCACGCATGCACGGACCAGCGGTCCTACAACGCGACCGCTGCCACTTTTAAAAGAGTGGCTAAGAAATGGCAAGGTTAAGAAACTAAAGCATGAAGTTTTGTGTTCAAACAGCAGGAGGAAACGGTAATGCATCCATTATAATCAATTACGCATGGTGTTGTTCCAAAAGCAGCTTTTCAAAGCTTTCCAAGCTGCCTCTTGTCATATTAGTAAAAGTGATGAGAAAATGAAAGAAAGAAAATAGCACATCATGAATGTAATGGCATCCAAATGTCATCTGGAGGCTTATCGGTCCCCGGCACCCTCGGTGCAGATTAGGTACTGGTAAGACACATGAAGCAAAAAAACAGGGAAATATGGACTACAATTGCTCTTATTGGCTGAGTGGATGACATATTGTTTGAATATGCAGAGCTACCGTATACCAGACTACCTTCGTTTTCCATACAGGACTAATTTGTAAATCTAACATCAGTAAAAAACTCAGATTGTGAAATTCACATAATACTGTAGTTGCACACTCTAATATTCAAATGGTCATTCAATCACCTTTAGCTTTGATTACTCAATGTAATGTCCAGTTCATGTGTGAAAATGATTCCTCATGCTCCCAGAACCATGCTTTCACAATTTGTGTCCTGGAACAAAAACTCCATAGATGTGATTAATCTGGTCATTCAGTACATTCAGGTCGTCAGCTGACTTCATTTTATTGCCACATAACGTTGCTGAGTCTCGACCTGAGCAACTGAAGCAACCCCAGATCATAACACTGTCTCCAGAGGCTTGTACAGTGGACACTATGCATGATGGGTACATGGTTTCATGCACTTCCCTTCGTATCCTGACACGCCCATCACTCTGGAATAAGGTAATTCTGGACTCATCAGATCACATTACCTCTTTCCATTGCGTTTTTATGTGTCCCAGCACTATCCTCATAGGTACAGTATTTACAACGTCTTGGAGTTTTCCTAACAACGTACCAGTAATTCCAAATCTCCTTAGTTGTTTTCGTTGCCTCATGCAGCCCAATAATTGATTCTTCTAAAACGGCGACTTAATTATTTCTTTTGGCCAGGCAGTGCATTAAGAAGACCTACGTAGACTGCTGCAGTGAAATATGAAATACATATTTCTTTGTTTGACAACCCCCTTCCCCCCCCCGTGCAAACTCTTGTCAGTGAACAATGTCTATTTCTATTTTATACTTCTACAGTTCTAATAGTTCTATAGTTTCCAAATCTTTATCACTCTTGTTGGACTGTAACTTTTTTGTTGTTTTCTTTCTGATTTTCTGCATCTTAGTTAGACTGAATCATCTGTCCTAAAAATCTATGCTTGCCTGGCACCTAAAAGCCTTGGCGGATTACATTAATGCACTATTGCATAACTGTTACTGTGATAATAAGTGTGGTTGGCACAAAAACTTCCGAACCTCGGGTCAAACTGACACTGGAGACGAATCCTTGGAGCCATGAGCGACCATTCTGTAATTTTCACAAATAACAAGCTTTCCTCGAAGCCTTTTCCTACGTACTGTAGCACCGAGCCCCACTCGGGACGAAATGACATATTAAGGCTGATGCTAAAAATTGATCCTGAAATGACCCTGTTTATTTTATAAGAACAGCAACGAACGGTTACAGTTACAGTAGACCATACGCTACAGCCCTTCTGAATAACAAAGGCTCAGAAAACCCATTAACATTTGTTCAGCTAGCAAAAGCTGGAGGGCAATATCATTGGATTTCAATTAAAGTTCTATATTATGAATGAAATTACTAAAGAAGCAAATTACGGGCTTCGTGTTCTACACGGCAGAAATTAAAACCGAAAAAAAAGAAAGACAGACAACAAAGTTATTCATCTCTTTTCAAAGGAGAGGTGTTTGCCGCTAAGTGCTTATTTCATTTCCTAAGAGTCTCTTCATTCATTTTATTTGTTTCATGTGATTTACCTGCGCAGCAGCAGAAAAAGGACGTGATGAGAATGAAGGACGGGTATGTCTAAACCTGGGTGGGGGGCTTAATTATACATAAATACTGTACATAAAATATGTTTATGTGTACAGTATGTAGCCTGAGAAATGTACAGTCTTTACTTTTCAAAGCCTTAAAAATGGATCAAAAGACATCTTTTCCCACTTAGCTAAGTCGGAACAAGCCATAGTTAAAATCCTTGAATACCCCTGATTGAGATAATTTCATCATTGTTGCATTTTCTATTTTTCATTGCTATTATACCTTTTTAGGCACCCCCCCCCTCCCCTTCCCCCCCACACAGACAAAAAAATAACTAATTAAAATGCATTTTTTTGCTGTTTAAAGGCTACTGGCAACTTTTAAGGTGGTATGATTCCTTGCATGTTACACAATGACTGAATTCATGTTGTGAACCAAATTTTCACAGACCTTTCCACTGAAACATACGCCATACAAATCGGTTTGAAATTCGGTTTGACTGTTCAGACTAAGCCTGCATTACAAAACGTCAGAATTGTATCAGATTTAGGACCACATACGATGGATGTGGCTTAGGTCAGAACTGAAAAGATCAGATTCCTTGTGGTTTTGGCTGTTCACAATAGTATGTAAAAAAAAAAAAAAAAGATCTGGACACCTTCAGTGTAAAGAATATAAAAATCAGGAAAGACCATGAGGTTAAAAGGTGTGTCCAAACTTTTGATTGTATATAACTAATGTTTCAAGGCTAAGGAGGACCACTCACTCACTCACTCACTCACTCACTCACTCAATCGTCTATACCGCTTTATCCTGTATTCAGGGTCTTGGGGACCTGGAACCTATCCCAGAAGACTTAGGGCATGAGGCGGAGTACACCCTGGACAGGTTGCCAATCCATCGCAAGGCACACACAATACACTCATTCACACACTCCGGGCAATTTGGGAACGACAGTTAGCCTAATCTGTATGTCTTTGGACTATGGGAGAAATGCGGAGAACCTCATTTGTAAATAAACCAAAATCTGCATTTAAACATCTGCCTTAGCCTCAGAGGTGTGACGACGTACAATATGCGTGGGTGATAGAAGGAAAGAGCATTAAACCAATATATGCTCCCTCACAAGCTGAATTTACAGACAATGCAAAATCTGCTACATTTCATTTGCAATAACAAACCGTACCTTTCTGACTTGACCTTCAGTGAGCTCCTAAACAGTGAACTTCCTTCAAACAAACTATACAATTAAACTAATATTGTAGTTTGCCTAAAGAACTTTTGAACATAATTAAAGGTTTTGCAACAAATATAGACTATAAAATATATAATACTGTATTTACAGTCTAGTGTTGTATCTTAGAGAATATTAAAAAAAAAAAAAGGATATTTTCCTCACTCATACACACTTTCATAAATTTTCTTTACATTTTGTGAAGCTGCTTTGAGACAACGACCATTGTTAAAACGCTATATAAATAAAATTGAATTGAATTGATTTGAAAAAAGGTTGCACTGTCGCCTTGCACCTCCAGGGTCCGGGTTGATTCCCGGCCAGGCTTGATTCCCGTCTCTGTGTGCATGGAGTTTACATGTTCTCCCCGTGTTTGGTGGGTTTCCTCCAGGTACTACGGTTTGCTCCCACAGTCCAAAGATATGCAGGTTAGGCTAATTGGCATTACCAAATTGCCCATAATGTGTGAATGAGTGTGTGTATGTATGTGTGCGTGTGCCCTGCGATGGATTGGCACCCTGTCCACGGTGTACCCTGCCTCCTGGGATAGGCTCCAGGCCCCCCATGACCCTGAATACAGGATAAAGCAGTATAGAAGATGAGTGAGGGGAAAAAAGGTTGAAAAAACATTCATTTAGATGACACCCAAAACATGACCTACTAAACCAACAAACAATGGGAAATGCAGGACGAAACGGTAACACACCAGTTTTATCTGGTTGCTAAGGTCTGGTAAGATTCGCAGATTTTCATCAGATTTCAGAAAGAACAACACATCATTAGTATGTACAATGTAAAATAACACACCACATTATATACAGTATATTTATTATAAGGACAAGTCAAAAGTTTGGTCACCCCTTCTAACTCCATGGTCTTTCCTGACTTTTATTTCTTTCTACACTGTAAAACAATGCTAAAGGCATCCAAAACATACAATAATCTCCTTTGATATTGAGATGTATCTGCTACTTATACTCTGTAAATCCTTTATAATGGCTCGAATCTGAGGTGCTGTTATAGTTCTTTAGGGAAAAGGGGAATTACAGTAAGTATTGTTTCTATAATCAAAAAATCAAGTCACACCAGTCTACTGAGATGTCAAATCCATCCATTTGACTTTGATGAATGATGCTTTTCTTGTAGCTGGGGATCTGGTTCACAGGAGGCCAGCGAGCCGATGAAATTTCCCATTACCTCGACTTCCTTTCTCGGCATCACCAATCAAATCACTGCTTTATAAAACCAGCGCACGCCTATCCTCAACCAAACCCAACTCAGACATCCCGCAGATACAGTGATAGCGAGTGCTGGAACGTGATTGGAACACTCTCCTCAAGTATGAATGCGACAATCTAAGTTTATCTGCAGACTTTAAAATGATTTTTTGCATGTTCGTTGGTAGTGAATGTTAGCGAAGATAAGCAGAACTCCATGTTCTTACACTGCAGCTCAGGAATAAAAGGCCAAGGGCAAAAAAAATCGAAATCAACTCTGAAAGCATGCCATTGGAGAATGCCTTTTTTATGCCTTATTTCAAAACTTATTATATGAAGAAGACAATTACAACAATACGTGTTCAGGCAGTACTGAATAAAAAGAAATAATAAAATCAAACACATTCAATTTAAATCAATTGAACTTAACAAAAGTAGATAAAAGACAGGAGCAAAAAATGACTTTTAAGCCACGAGCGTTCACAATATTTGCCACTCAGGTGCTCTGGAATTCCGTGTGGGTAGGGGGGGTCTTTTTTGGATGAAAAACACTTTTCTGCATAATAGTCCTATTATTATAGAAATTTTTGTTATTTTGCTAAACAAAAAAAAAAACTGTTAATATTATTTTTTTAAGCCTAACAGTGCTTTTCTTTTTAAGCATTGATGACCTACATGAGGTCACATGATTTGTTATGACAGCATAGAATTTGACGTTTTATACTTCTTTATCTGTGTTTATAGAATACATACCCTTTGAAGACTTTTGAAGAAAAAAAAAAGATATCTTTTTATGGTTGATCACATTCAAACTCATGTTCAAAAGTAATACACCCGCCATCAGCGCAGTGATTCTGATTATTACCAAATGAGGACCAGCTTTCTGACTGATAATACCCTGGTCTGCAAAGGGCTTACAAACCATGGATAGGACCGAAGAGTTTACAAGATATCACATGCACCATGGAACGCTTGCATCATCAACTGGTGGAGAAAACGGGGCATGTAGAGACATTAGCGAGAACAGAACATCCCTTGAAAATTGACGAAAGGACAAGAAGTAAAAATGAGTCAGGGAGGCTGCCAAGAGAGAGCAATATGAAAGAAGCTGCAGGGATATTTGGCAAGTACTGGTCAGTCCCTGCGTGTGCCAGCAATCTCTTGAACTCTGCACATGTCTGGGTATGGGATAGGATGGCTAGATGGAAGCTTTTAATCACAAAAAGTTAATTCTTATATATATGTACATTGATTGCAAACAAGATTTGCTAATTTGCACACACAAAAAAGTGATTTTCCTAACAAATTCATTTGAGCCCATGTTGCAAAAATGAGTACACAATTATACTGTAGTCTTAGAAGAAAAGCCACACTTAAGACTACACAATTCTAATTAACAGGCATTCAACCACAGGTGAGTCTAATGATTCATTTATGAGGTGTCCAGCAGACAGGTGACTATAAAGGGGCATTACTTAAAGAAAAGCCCGTCCCATTTCATGCTGTCAGCAATGGCTCCACATGGAAGAGAAATGTCACAAAATCTGAAAAAGGAAATCATTTCTTTACACAGTAAAGTAAAGTTCACTGCAGTTAGCTAAAGCAGTAGAAAGCCAAACTGGAGTGACCGTTTCCCGTGATGACGTTTCCGCCATACGGCGCACACTGCAGAGGAATAGCATGCATGGGTATCGTCCACAAAGGAAGCCTCTCCTAAAGCCCATGCACAAAAAAGCACGCCTAGAATTTGCCAGGGCCCATGCTGAAAAAGATGAAGACTACTGGGACTCTGGAGTGATGAGAAAAAGATCACTGTTTTTGGTGGTTTCAAAACTGTATGGCGTCGTAAAGGTGAGGATTTCAAAGAAAAATGCATGGTGCCTACAGTGAAACATGGTGGTGGCAG
>JAOVVA010000027.1:16539236-16555586 GCA_028565275.1 Leiocassis micropogon | reverse complement strand
CTGCTTTATTCTGCATCGTTTAATTACTCTAGCAACCCAAGAAATCAAAAGCTGAGAGAGAGAGAGAGAGAGAGAGAGAGTCGCCTCACCCTCATAATAGATTTTAAAGCCGTGGGCGCTGACAGCGAAGTCGCTGGTGAGACGCAGGGAGAAAACAGAGCCTGTGCTTGTGACTGGAGCAGGCACCTGGAATCCTGTTAACCTGAGGAAATGAAAACAGAGAGAGAGAGAGAAAGAGAAAGAGAGAGATTAGATATTCAAAAAAAAAAAAAATCCTTGGCTTCATGTTTCCTTGTTTATTCCTCAGTCATGGCTGCAGTTTACACATCACCACGCACCAAATGCAAAGAATCAATTTTCAGCCTCAAATGCTGACTCGCTCTTGCACCTCATCTCTGAATGTTTGATTTCAGCTCAAAAAGAAAAAAAAAAGTAAAAATCAAACGTCTTGTGTAATGTGCGATAATCCGTGACTTTATCGAATTCCAGACAAGGACGCTTCGAGCTAAATATCAATGTGCATAAATTCACGCTCCGCAACACGGACGCCCGTCTGTACTGTTTAAAAAAAAAATAAAAATTAAATAGAATCATAAACACTTTATCTTTCATATTACTGTTGACTAACAGCGCAGTTAGAGATCAGAGCATCTCTGTGACGGAGTGATGTTTAAAGAACGATTCCATGATTCTGTTTCACGTGTCGGAAAACAACCTTTAATAGTTAATGTGATCAATTTGCAGTGTAGCCAAAGGTTTCATGATTGTATAATACATTATACATAATACATAATAGGGAATGCATAAATGATTTTGGGGTGTGCTGTTATGGAAAAATAATCACCAAGAGGATGGGTATCTGGATAGATGGATACTTTTACCTCCACAGTGTGGATTTACCTGAAACAGGCTCTATTTCTGTTAAAGTTAAGCCCCCTTTTTTTTTACCTACACAATTTTCACTGTTATTTCAAAACAGTGGCTTGCCATTGGCTCTGACACACTCTTACACTTGAGGCACCATCAGCCATAGTGTTACTACAAAGTGCTCAAGCAAAGGTAAGGTGAAATACGATGGCTCTATTGTAAAGGCGTGAAAAAGGCTACAGATAACGATAATTATTTACGAATAATGAAACCGTGTGATAGCAAGGATGTATGAATCCTTACAGAGAGACCTGTGATAACAGATTATCATTAGCATTATCAATTATATATGAGAAAACTGGTAGCAGGATCATGGGCAACCCAGCGCGTCTGGTCCGATAGCACAGGAAAGCCAATGCAGCACAACTCACATAAAAAAGTCAATGCAGGTCATGATGGAAAAACACCAGAACAGGGCAAAACAGCTCGGAATTCACGGGACCCAGCAGGCCAAGAGACGAGGGCCACTGGCCCAACCTCCAAACTCCCCAGATCCCAATCCAATCAAGCACCCGTGGGATGTGACGGACAAAAAGTCTGATCCACAGAGGACTCATCTTATAACCTACAGCACCCAAAGGATCTGCTGCCAACGTCCTGGTGCCAGACACCAAATCATCCCCCAAGAGGTATTGTGGAGTCATGCTCCGAAGGCCCAGAGCCACTGTGGTGGCACAAGGGGAAGCTACACAATACTGGGCGTAATGTTTTACGTTGTAATTTTATAGCTGATCAGTGTACAGTATGTTATTTGAAATTCTCTGACTTAAAGTCTTTTCAGTATTCTTGCATATGCTACTGATTTGATCACAGTTATTGTTTGACTATGGATGGCAACATGTGATCTTGGACATTATTGGACATGTAGCAGATAAACAGGGTTATAAAAGCCATAGTTTTCAGTTTAGTTTTTTTTATTGTCCGAAAAATTAATAGCCCATGCCAGCAATGCCAACATCACGCTAAGGCACAATCTCGCTCTATGACTATGCGCGAATTGTGACTTGGTAGCAATCCTTAGCTAAAAATTGTCATAAAACTATTAGAGATTTTACTATTACTACCAATAGTAAGTGCTATTGTTCTATATGAAAATCAACGCATTTAAACATGCGCATTACAATAATACAGTATAATACACAGCCGCACCATGGTGCCGAACTACCGCCCGAGCTGCTATATACTGCAGAATATTAATCATCAACTTTTGTCCAATCTTTAAAACTCCCACGTAAAATATCTGTATTTCTAAATCTGTTTATATATAGGTATTGGATTTTCACACAATATGATCCCAGCTCGATCCATCTGACCTCATCTTAGCATTTTAATGGAGCAAAAAAATTGTTTCCTCCATTCAGATGCAAAACGAGATTAAACGTTATTAACTAAATGGTGATGTAAGTAGGAAAATAAACTATTAAGACGTGAGAAGATGCACTGTGGGATCCATTAGCAACACAAAGTGAGAGGCGGTGAGGGAATGCAGTCCACAAGGGGAGCAGGCATTCTCTGGAAAGGCAGAAACACTGAACACACACTGATACACACATTAACACCAAAAAACACAAA
Source organism: Leiocassis micropogon (assembly GCA_028565275.1). Taxonomy (NCBI): domain Eukaryota; kingdom Metazoa; phylum Chordata; class Actinopteri; order Siluriformes; family Bagridae; genus Leiocassis; species Leiocassis micropogon. The sequence continues at coordinate 16,553,087 of JAOVVA010000027.1, read as the reverse complement.
TTACAGGTGAAATTAAAGTTAGAAAAATAGCTTTATGGTTTAAAATGCATGTTTGGGTTCACATGAGGCTTTGTTCAGTCATTTTCTAAAAAAACGCTATCATTCTCAGGTTGAAATTAGCATTAGTTTACCAGTGAGAAAAAAAAAAGTACATTTTTAGTAATAATTCAGGTTTCTAAGTGCACTTTAAACTGATGTGATGACCCTCCTTGCTAATGCTAACGCCAGTTAACATGCAAATTCTTACTTGTTTGTGCATTAGTGAAAAGGACACCAGTGGATGGTTATTATTAGTTAGTTGGTCCTACGCATTTTTTGCACCTGTAAGAATTTCTGGCCAGAAATCATTTCCAGAAACACACAAAACATGCAGACGCTTCTAACCACGATAAGCATATGATGACTTAAGTCCCGCCTTCCTGTTCATCTATTGTCTTTCTTGTCAGGATCTAACCAATCATACTGTAGTTGAGACCAACGTCTGACAACCAATCATAACACACAGTCCAGTCCCTGTGTGTTCCTGTGTAACTGTACTTTTAAACTTTGAAAGTTTGAAATCGGTGCTAAAAAGTGTCTCCCCTAGGTGAAAAAGTGAATTTTCAGATAGGATCATATAACATTTATCAATAACTTTTATGTCTGTAGTGTCCGGAACTTTTTTGAATTCAAATCTTTCAATGATTTTAACGGTCATTCAGATGAAACTTGGCCGATTTCACATGAATAGACATAAACCTAAAAAAGTCTACTATTCTAAAATGTTAAAGTTTTAAGATATTGCAACATTAATTTGACAAATGGTTACGGACACTACAGAATGTTTTGCTTTTTAAGCTTTTACCAAAAACTTTTTACCAAATTTTTTACAGGTCATATGCTTCTAGAATCTTATACCAATTTTAGTATCAATACTCAAAAAGAAATATGAATAAGTTGCATTTCAAATGATTATACAGTAGTTTGAATACAGTGAGACAGTATAACGGTAAAAAAAAAGCCATTTTTGGGACAAAATCATCTCTCCAAAACGGCTGAAGGAAGCAACTTAAAATTTATTGGCACACACATTTTCTGTATTATATGTGTAAAGTTAAAAGAATTAATCAGCACCAATACCGTGTTTTTTTGGCCATGTACACTGTTTTGCTGATACTTCAGATCATTATTACTGATGCACATGAGCATTAGCAATATTCAATGTACTGTAGTAGCTGCATTTTAGGTGTGGCGGGTACGATTTATTATGACATTAGAGAACTGAACCTGGCAAATTTGACACATTTTGCTTTATGCACCTTTAAATGCATTCTGCACATCCTCCTAACTATCTTACATCCCACATCACTGTTTCCAACGTTTACATTTATTCACATAATTAAAAATGAAATGTCATAGTTTTCCTTTTTTATCCATGTAGCATTACACTTAATGTCAAGGAACGTCACTTCCTGTCCTCACACAGACTCGGTATGACTCGGGGAGGTACGTAAATGAGGCCGAGCCGCTGACGACTTAATGACTTCCTGTTCAATACGAGTGTAACATAAAATATCCTCAGCATCTCGGGGAGAGAAAAATAGTGCTGATGCTCTCATGGCCATTTCTTCCATTTTATTTCATTCGTTGCAAGAACTCGGCTGCTGCTCAGGGTCACACTGAAGGTCACATCAATCAACAACGGAGCTAACCGGAGTCCCATGTGTGCAGGGTTCCAAAATAAAATGAAAAAATGAAAAAATAAAAAAATAAAGAATTTAATGACATCAACAAAAATCTTTGTGATATGTGTATGTGTGAGTGTGTGTGTGTGTGTGTGTGTGTGTGTGTGTGTGTGTGTGATGCTGTAGTATAGTACAATTAAATCCCGTTAATAGCAATTGTTCATCATCAGTTATCAATTTCACATGAAAGCATTTTCTTCTTTTCATCTTTTATGTTTACTCATACAGAATTTCATATTTCTTGCTTCATTAGTTTAATTTATTCATGCATTTGTTTGTTTGTAAGATACAATTATTACTATAGTAATTCCATGATTATTCTATAATTATTTACTCAGAAAATGTGCCTTTGAGCATTACCAAAATAAATAAATAAAATAAAATAAAATCACACACACACACACACACACAATGAGTTTTTTCATTTATTTATGTTTATTTACTTTATTTAGGACACAGACCTTGAAAACCTTATTTGTTTATATTTATAGAACATTTTATATTTCTATTAAAACTTAATTCATTTTAGTTGATTTTGAATGGATATTTATTTATTTTTGATTTATATTATTTATTTTCGAGATTTACTCACACACTACGGGCAATTAAAAAAAAAACACTTAACCTACACTGAACTGTGGGAGGAAACCGGAGAACCCGGATGAAACCCAACAAGCACACATGCATGCACACAGACCCCGAGGTGGGAATCAAACCTGGAACCTGGAGGTGTGAGGCCACAGTGCTAACCGCTACGCCTATATTAATACACTCTCCTGCCCTACTGAACTGTATTATTATATGTTTGATGGTAATTATCCCTTTTTTGCAGTTATTTTATTATTGTCCTTATAATTATTTCTTCTTATTATTATTATAATAATTATTTTTTACTGTATAACAATGTTGGTTCTCTATTTTCCGCATCTATAAAACATTTTTATACACCGACTCCTTTTTAAAATAAACACCACATTCAGTATCGACTAGGAGTTGACTAGATTTTTTTCTTCTCTAAAAGATAAAACAAAGACTTTTTTCTTTCCTTTTCAAAATAAACACATCATTTATTTTGCGAGCTCCTGTTCATCTTTGAACAACATTCGTTTCAACTCAGACTTGAAACTTTGATTCCTCTGTCAGAATCCTTCCAGTTGGAGCTTCCCGGGCTGACATGATGAACCTGAGCCAATTAATGAGACACGCCTGCAGAGCTTTGACCCAGATTTGTCCTGTAATTAGTGTGTTATTGTTCTGACAGGTTTGAGAATCAGAGTCTCTCTCACACAAAACACTGAAATGATGAGCTCCGTTCTAAATCATCGATGACTCTATCCGATTGTCGGTTTTTCCTTCGGCTCCTATTAAAGCTCTCCTTTAGCTTCGGCGGTATGAAGCTGTCAGAACTTTCCAATTAGGTTACAAGTCTTTACCCAAAGTCATTCCGCAGACGGCTAATCCGTTTCGCGCTCGGCGTTATTAAAGAAGGTGCGGCGAGAAGTATTGAAATAGCTGGAAATCATTATCATTGCTGGCAGGGACATGAAGATTTCTGGCATCTTCTCGACTCTGCGTTCCTGCTCCATAGTTTTTACAGCGAGACGGAATTAGGGTTATATAGACCGATGTTTTAGGAGGTTCAGAGGAAGCTTCTGGATTGGCTTTCGGTCAAGTCAATATGATGCTGCGATCGGTGATGTGTGAATGTACTGTACAGTATCTCTTCCTCAACAAACAGCTAAGACACTCTAAGCCTGGATTCGCTCAAAAAGTGAGCTGATAAAATCTTTTTGTTCACATGACACAGTTCATGCAGTGCAAGAACCAAAAATCAAACTGTAACTGATGGATGGACCTTCTTCTGTTTTGCCTAATCAATATGATTCATCCATTATCTATACCACCAGGTGCAGGATGAGGGGAGGCCGAATCATATCCCAGTGTAGGCAGGGTGATGCCAACCCTACACCAGGCATACTCACACACCTGATCACTTCAGTCGACCTACACTGCATTTCCTTGACTCTATGAGAAATCATAGTGACTGCAGCACGGGGAGAACATGCAGTCTCAGACACACACAAACTGGAGGCAACACCCGAACCAGCAACACCGGAGGTGCGAAGTGGCAGCGCTAGCCGCTAAGCCTCCGTGCTGCCATATTATTTATATTATATCCTGTTATATTGGAATATTAAATTAATTTCATGTAGCCATTCGCAGGCGGCATGGTGGTGTAGTGGTTAGCAGTGTCACCTTGCACCTCCAGGGTCCGGGCTCGATTCCCGTCTTTGTGTGCATGGAGTTTGCATGTTCTCCTGATGCTTGGTGGGTTTCCTCTGGGTACTCCGGTTTCCTCCCAAAGTCAAAAGACATGCTTAGGCTAATTGGTGTTTTCAAATTGCCTGTTGTGTGTGGATGAGTATGTGAGTAAGTGGATGTGTGTCCTGTGATGGATTGGCACCCTGTCCAGGGTGTACCCCACCTCGTGCCCTAAGCCTCCTGGGATAGGCTCCAGGCCTCCCTGAATAAAGGATAAAGCGGTATAGGCGATGAGCGAGTGAGTTAGTAACCATTCGGTTTCATGGTGTTTTTAGTGCTATAGAAGTTTTTGTGTATGTGGTGCAGTTCAGATCAGATGCTCAGGTTTAAGCAATAAATTGGATTTATTTTACTAGAGGTGGGAGATACGAGGGGGCCCAAACAATTTCAAGATTAGGTCTGTTTACAAGCTCTCTTATCTCTCTATATGTATAAGACACTTAGAGTAGTAGAATATGCTACTGACGGTCTGGCCCCTGGGGATGAATTCTCAATGCACAATGCCACAAATGTCAAAAAAGATGATGAGTATTTATTCGGTTGAGCTGCAGACCTGCCTCACTTGGAGATAATGGGCTCTTCCACTGTGGAGAGGTCATACCCGTACACCCAAGTTTCTTCACCGGTAATGATCCTCGACATGAAGGATGGGTCATCCACGGCACGCTGACAGAGTTTTTGGCAGACTTCGATGCGATGCTCTTTCTGCTCCTGGGTTAGCAGGCAACTTGGCAGGAACACGACACATGTTCAAATCTCACGTGAGGATTGCCTGTTGGATTGTCACACCAACAATGGCAGCAATAGTGTGGATTGTTCCCCGATGATCATCATGTACAAGCTGTCGAATGGTTCCTCATTTTTGGGGGTTGAGCATGTCGAAGGTCTTCCTGTCCCCTCTCATCGTCTTCAACTTAGGTATGCTGAAGAGTATCTCTAAACACACAACAGTTCGAGCCTTGAAGCAGATGTTCTACAGCAGCAGAGGACCACACCAGGTGCTGCTCCTGTCAGTTAAGAACAGGAAACTGAGGCTACAATTTGCATGGGCTCACCAAAATTGGACAACAGAAGATTGGGAAAATGTTGCCCTGTCTGATGAGTCTCGAGTTCTGCTGACACATTCAAAATTTGGCGTAGACAAATCATGAAATCATAAATCCATCCTGCCTACATCACAGTAGACTCCACCCTGTGTGCGAAACTTTCAAGTAAAATCAAAAGTCCATAGCTACAGTATGCTCGATGTCTGATTACTGTACGAAATCCTCATGTAACTCAACTCTCAGTGCACTCTAGTAATCTTGGTTTCGAAAAAAAAATGTTCCAGCATTCAGAGACATTTCTGGGACACGCCATAGAGTAAGTTACTTGCCAGACGGTAATGCAATATATTCTTACCAAGTCTCTTTCTTAACTGCTTTCTGAAGCTGAATTCCAGATGCAGTGCACATCTGGAGCGATAGACTACATCGGCAAGAAAAAAAAAATTAAATAAATACAAATGAAAACTGTTATATAGCGAATGATTTGGGGCTTAGCTACGAAAGCATCATGAATATCCACAGAACATGCACGCCGACACTCGTACACACACTCCTTTCACTGGGCCTAATCTCGCAGCTGCACATTTCCTCCATCCATGATAAGACGCTTCATCTGCTCGCGCCTTCTAGCCGTCATGAGCTACCTCAGCACTCTAGCACACGATGGGGCTGGAATTATGGACAAGGGTTTGCGGGTTTGTGAGAATTAAATGCTTCTTTTGTCACAAAGTTATGGGTCATTCAACAATTGTGATGGTTTTTAAAAATTATTTGCAATGCTATTTTTTTAATTGGTTGCCAGATAAGGGGTTGAAGATTGATAGATTTATTTTTTTTTATTATTATTAGCAAATTATTAGCAAATGCACAAAATGTGGTATTCTAGCATTCATGTTATTGTCATGACTGACTTCATGGACTTGAATAATAATAATAATGTAGTAATATATGTTAAAAATGAGCTCGTCAGTCAATATTATTATAAATAAGGATTAAATAAAAATCTTGAATTGAGTCACGGCTAGGTCATTTACAAAATTGTGGTTTGGGGATGTCTTACTGTGGCTCATGACTTCATGTTCATCCATGACTACACCATATGTTTCTGTATACTTATTTGTGGTCATCCATGGCTTTCCGTAAGTAAAGAGCTACAGCGTTATCAATAATGCCAATAAAGGAGGCTTCAGACTTCGAACTGTGTATTTAAGTTTTTGGATATGTCATGTAGAACAAAAGTTATCGTTACATTTATAACATGTAAATTTGATCACTAGCAGAATATGGGATCTTTCTAAATGAGCATATTATTATTATTATTATTATTTGATATATTATTGATTATTTGAACATGTGATCATGTGTATCTGTATTATTTCTTTGTCCATTTTTCAAATTTTTTGCTTAGTCATGTTTGTATAGTCGGTTAAAATTAACTAAAATTCAGTTAATCATTTTGCCTATTTTGTGCTGAAAAAACAAATATGTCACTTTATACAGTACAATCCTGAGCCTTATATATGTTTATTAAAAAAAAATAATACCACCTACATGGGGCTATGACAGTATAGTAGCTTAGTTTATGACAAGCTAGAGCAGTGTGCCATGAATCGCTCCCGTAACCACCGTAGTGACACTTTGTTACCTGATGGCAAAACCCCAGGACTGTAATAAACGGTCAGTCAGTAATCCTAGATCTCTGCATGGCAATCTGTAGACCTTCATAGAGCGTCTGGGAGATATTCATAAGTATTTGTCGTTAGCCGAGGTCTTTGCCATGCCTTCATGTAGCGCTGCTGTGTTTCACCTTAGATGTTGAGAGCTACGCCTAACCTAATGACGTCAGAGCGTTTCAGAGCCAAAGCAATTTAAAATATTGAAAACCCAAAACTGGGAATAAGGTTTTCCAGGGAAATTATTTTATTAAATCTAAATCAATATCGCAATCAATCCATGGCAGTTCTGAAGGAGTTTTAATTATATTTGTATAATTTAGCTATTTGTTCAAACCACAAATCAAGTCTTTTGACGTTGTAAGCTTTCACATATTTACTTGATTGTAAAGACGCTCTTGAGGGTTAAACATATACCATACCAGTCAAAAGTTCGGACACAAGTTTGGATTTATTTTCTATATTCAAGAACAAAACTATGAAAGAACACATCAACATCAGTCGGTTGTTCTTTTAAGACATGAAGGTCAGCTGTTCTGGAACAGTTCTCGCAAGAACAGTATTTGCAAAACCCATCACGCACCATGAAACTGTCTCTCATGAAGACCTTTCCAGGAAAGCGAGACCAAAACTTACCTCTGCTGCAGAGGAGACGTTCATTTAGAGTCACCAGCCTCAGAAATCACCAATTATTGAAATTATTGTTTACTTTGGACACCTTCAGTATTGTTATAAAAACTTTTTTTTTACAAAAAAATTTGTAAACAATCTGTAGAAAGAAATAAACATCAGGAGAGGCCATGGAGTTAGAAGGTGTGTCCAAACTTTTTATATAAAAACTCCACTCTATATAAAAACTCCAGTATATGATACGCCACGTTGAGTAAAGTATAGAATTTAACGTAAATACACCATTTACCTCAATTTTGTAATATTCCTTTGAAATATTCTTTTCAATTGGAATGAAAATTTTTTCACGAAATATGTACAACCAATGACTTTTTTCAATATACAGTATATACAGTGGTGGCCAAAAGTATTGAGACAACAGTGAAATTCAATCATCGTCTATACTGTACCACTTTATCCGGTATACAGGGTCATGGGGGACCTGAAGCCTATCCCAGGAGACTTAAGGCACAAGGTAGGGTACACCCTGGACGGGGTGCCAATCCTTCGCAGGGTACACACACACACACACACACACACACACACACAACCACACACTCGTTCATTCACATACTATGAGCAATTTGTAAACACCAATTAGACTAATCTGCATTTCTTTGAACGCGGGGAAACCGGAGTACCTGGAGGAAACCAATTAAGCACGGGGTGGGAATCGAACCCAGAACCTGGTGGTAACATTGTCAATTAAAAAAAATTGATAATCACGATAATAAGAATCATTTGTTATCTTATGCGATGAAATTGCTCTACACGCTTTATAGTGTTCTTTATTCTTCAAAACCTGCTGGATCCGGCTGGGCATTGAGTGAAAAAGGCATGTGCAGTACTCTGATGTCACTCATTCAATCCAGACTTGTCTTTAGGTCTGGAGATGACCCAGACCATGGCTGCAGAAACTGAACACCATTGTCACATACCTGTAGATAGTGACTATTATTTCAGTTAATTACGACAACTCTTCAGTCGAACTAATTAGTGACATCACCAAAATACGTGTTGTTTTTAATACTTTTGGCCACCACAAATGCGACTTTGAGGACATTTTAGCTGATTTAGCTGAGCAATGAAGAAGGTATAGATTTATGTTTCCTTGCCATAAAAATGACATAAAAGCATAAATTCCACAGGTAACTGTTAAAGCTGCCACCACATAAAGAGCTTTAAAATAATTGAATGATAATCTAACATGGTGCCAGCTATGTCCTGGCGCCGCTCTGCTCTCCCCACATAGATATTTATGGCCGTTGGGTCTGCACGGTATTGTTAAGTGCAGAATGTCCTACATTGTGATGTTTGCACACCGGAGGATCTCGCAATTAAAAACGACGCGGCAAGAGTAATGCGCCTGAACGTGAACTATTGCAGCGACTAACGTGTACAGCGTATGTGTGTACAGTATATAAATTGCCTTATTCCATTTCTGGCCCATTGTCAAACCTTTTGACGTTTCGCAAATAATAGAGATTCATTCCGTGTGAAACAGAACAGCGTTGCTGCATCACGAGTAGCACTGGACCATATAATTAGCTCGCACAAGTCTGAAAGGCGCCCTTTCGCCCACCAAAACAACAGGACGTGATTAATTCGCTTGATTCGCTTTGACATATTGTGAGATACTGTTTGGGCCAGAGTATGACATTTAAGTTTAATAAGTACTGTGGGTCAACAGGGACCGTCAGTTAATCAAATCTTTACATCCTCCATGCAGTGAGCATGGAAAAATAAAATAAAATAAAAATAAAGCACAATTAACGATCTGACACTTGTGACTTCGGATACGCACTGCTCTCCGAACCGAGCGTACGGTTTATAGCAAAAACCTTAGTGGAAAAAAAAACCTTGACTGCAGATCGGAGTCGATCGGCTCTGTGTGATGTCGATGGGACGCTATTTTGGGTTGGAAGAAAGCAAAGAATGACAAATTGCGATGTCAGAGAGTTATTGGATAAGCAATGTGTCAGGAGCATCTGACTGAATTTCTTTGATGGATTGATTTCTCCGCAAGAAAGTCTAAAAATCCCGGGTCACAAAATGGAGAATATCTATAATTTATTTTCGGATCCGTCTAAGATTTCGAACTAATGTGATTTCCAAGAGAGTGGAGCTCAGGGCGTCATCAGCGCAACATCCTGTTGTTGATTATTTTTCCATGACAGTGTTTTATTTCTTATTTTCTTACTCACACTAAGGGTTTCACTTTAATGCTGGTTTATTTTTAATCGCCGTACCATCCAGCTGCTCGCGAGAACGTCTTAATGAAGCGGTTTGAACTTTCTCGAACTTTTGAACCCAACTGTAAACACAGTATGCGCTTTAAAGATGTGACTAATGATTATGTGCATGCATTACAGAATCATAAGAAATCCATTAACGTTAGCTAATGAGACCGAGTCATTCTAATAAAAGGGGGGTGTACACACCATTTCTTTATTCTTTGCTCTGAATCCAGTCAGAACAAAGTAGGAAACCAGTCTCACAGATGAAGGTCAAAAGGAAGACTCACCCACTCATCTTCTATACCGCTTTATCCTGTATTCAGGGTCGCGGGGACCTGGAGCCAATCCCAGGAGACTTAGGACACGAGGCGGGGTACACCCTGGACAGGGTGCCAATTAATCGCAGTAATCCACACACTACAGGCAATTTCGGAACGTCAATTAGCCTAACCTACATGTCTTTGGACTGTGGGAGAAAACCGGGTCACCCAGAGGAAACCCACCAAGCACAGGGAGAACATTCAAACTTCATGCACACAGAGACGGGAATCGAGCTTGGCTGGGAATCGTGCTAACCACTACACCACCATGCCACCTCAAAGTTAAGACCACTTTTTTTTTTTTTCTAATCACTTCGTGATTTTCTTCCCCCCCGTCAGTAGACAATCACCATTAGTCATTAGAGTAAATCAGTCTGGCACTAGAAATCAGACCCACCATCCGTTTTGCATTGCAATTTTTTTCCCCCTGAAGAGGACTAATTAAGGAAAGCGGTGATCCACAATCTTTAAAGGGCCGAGTCTCTTTTCTCAGGAGGGAAAACTTCAAGACGAGTCGCCTTCAAGAAAGTGCCATTTGGCTTTGATTTTTCAGAATAAGAACTTTTAACAAAAACGTCGAACATCCCGAGGACGGCAGTGCTCTATAACAGGACACTGATAACACTTTCTATATAATTATAATGAGAAGAATTCATTATAACTGCTTAGGATTCTTTATACAGCGTTATCAACGCTTTATAAGCATTGAAAAAGCATTATTATTTATTTAAAAAAAAAAAAAAAGCATAATATAAATTGCCAACATAATTTCTCATTAGGCAACTCGTTCTACAAAGGACTGTACTGTATGTATAATCTATAACTCAAATACATCCAATAACAGGTTATAAGGTATTCATATTTATACTTTTGCACTCAAAATGACTGATGAAAATAAAGTGTCCTACTTTTCTAAACATGTTGTGTGTTTATTTACTTATTATGGTTCTTGAGGAGCAAGAACATCTCTTGTATTATCTTGCGTAACTTTGGCACGTAACTAGTCCCATAGCGTTTGCTGTAGACCCATGAAAGAGGTGTCAATTATTTGGAAATGGGGTGCTATGACTTTTCTAAGGGGTGGGGGTAAATTGCGCAGGGGGCAATTTACCGCCCAAAAAAATCCCATAGACTTAACATTGAGACCAACTTTGACGGATTCTAGCGCAGAGCAAGAATTTTGTAGAAATATAAAATTCACCACGTTTAAAGAGGCTTGTAAGCTGTGTCAGAAACTACCTCAAGAGGGTATAAGTTGTACCCAAATTTGTCATAGAGACACGGGGGGTGGATCAGGCAACCAATCAGTCTCTCAGGATTATTGTGAAGCTGTTAAAGCCACGCCCTAGCAACCACTTTATATACTTAGATTTTATTGGCTTGTATAGACTTAGCTTTCTGTCTAACATGTTGAATGACAATCAAGCTAACGGAAACCTAAACCTTATATCAAGTCAAAACACATGCATAAGCTGCTCTATATACTGTAATTGCAGATTATAAAAAAAAAAAACGCATTACATGTTAGAGTTATCTTTATTATGAGTTGGTAACATGCACTAATCAGCCATAACATTAATAATTAATCTAATTTTCATATTAAGTTAATATTGTTAAAGTTAAGTCAAGACAAGAATTTGTCTACAGTTAAAGATAATAAACTGAATTTATTTCCTAATATTTGTGGTATAATGTTTTATATACGACAGTTAATTTCGACCAAGTAATTTGATCTCTGACCCCGGATCAAGGGCAGTATTTGGTGTGTGGAACAAAGGATTGTAAACCCTAATGCAATCGTGCACTGACTTTGAGTTTAATGGTATTTGAGATTCAACCCCAAAACCAGGAAGTTAACAGAGCTGATATTCTAAAGTGGAATATGTGGAAATATAAAGTAAATCTTGTAAGTTTCTCAGGACTGCCTACCAGCTCCATGGTTTATTCTCCTCACCAAATTGTTACATAGTATGGGAAGAATTTAAAACTACTTTCACTGCTGTTATTACACTAACTTTCAGTCGACAGCTCCATCAGCCACGTTAGTTAGTTCCTTCAGTCACGGAAGTATGAAAAAATTGTATTAAAACTGCCTATTATAAAGGAGTGTGTTAATATTGACCTGCAGCTAGAACTAATGTCAGAGTTAATGATACTATAAATCAGAATCGAGATTTAATCACTGCTGGGGTAAAAATATATATTACTGATGAAATAAGTATGAAAACATATGATGAGTGACAACTTCATCAGCCATTAAGAAATAAAAGAGTTATCAGTCATGTCTGTATGGACGTCGATGAGCTACCGGCATTCTCGTCTCCATTTTTACGAGACAAATACACTAATGCAATATTTAATAACAAACTGCACCCTTAAATTAAATATGGGGGAAAATATCCATTTATGCAAAGCCACGAATTCATGAGAAACATTAGGGGGAAAAATGTTCTGTGAAGTTCTCTGCAGTTTCATCATCAGCAAACTGGTCAAGGTCGATCACATTACTACATTCATCTAAGGACTGAGGAAAGCGCTTTTCTTTTTTTAACGTCCTGTAGTTCTATTTTTTTCCCATTAATATCTGGCATGTTGTGATGAATAGTGAGTCCAACCAAGAGCTGGGATTTTAAGTAACAGATTAGCCAGCCCTTGGTTTTTTTTCATTTTTAAAGTTATGTGGCTCTCAGACGCAAAAAAAAAGGAGCTTTGGTTCTATTTGTGTCTCCATTAGACGAGGCAGGAAGCAACGCGCAAGTTCACGTCATCTGTAAAAGACAGTCTGCTTTTCTGACATGCACCTCCAGTTTCTAAGACAGCAGTGACGTCTGAAAAACAAAATACAGCTATTTATGAGGAATTTCTATTTAATAAGAGTATTATTCATCTCCTGATTTAAGTGATTCTGATTTCATTTGACATTTGAAGCTGTAGATTAGGGGCTGAGCACAAAGATCCACAAACAAGTTGATGTAAAACCTGTGGCCAGTGACATAAGACTGTTCTGATCTGTTTGAGATGTGTGTAAGCTGTCATATGTACACAGGATACATGTTGTAATGTGCTTCCATTCTATGTTTAATTTCAAGTTAATGTAAAGTCTGATTCAAGTCTGATTCATTCGAAGGTTGTGATCACACGTTCTGTGATGGTCAGAGGTCACATTATGTCAATTCTTCCATAAATCCATTTTTATAACCCTTTGAAGTTCTGCATACCTTTTGGTCATTATATAATACTGAAAAATGTATTAACCCTAACTTGATTGAGCCATCTCTACCACTCGGTTGATGTATGCTCTACTAAAGTATGTTACAATATGCTAAGAAATGCTCTAGATGATGTCAGTTTTCTCCCTAATTTAGCCAAGTCCAATTCATGTGTAAGGCCACTCCCAGGGAGGGTGTAGACTTTCTCCCTCGCATGTGAAGCTGCTGACTGCATCTTTTCAAACTGTCGCTCACACTCTCTCCTCCACCTACAAGAGCTCGCAGACACCCACGATCAGCCAGTGTCACCATGATCGATGTGAGAGTGTGGGCACGCTATCTCTTTAGCAACACCCTGGAACCAAACTCGTAATCTCCAGATGATAGTGGCAAACACTTTCCTGCTGTGCCACTCTAGAGCCCCCAAGAGTATGCATTTTTAATTGCTTTGTAGAATACTAGCAGAAAGAAAGTGAATCTAATGCCCAAAAAAACCTTTGGGCTGTGCAGCACCACACAGAAAGCAAGCATTTTGGTATTTTTTCTTATTTTTCTTATTTTTTCTTATCTTTTCATATATATATATATACACTACCGTTCAAAAGTTTGGGGTCACTTTCTAACTCCATGATGGTTCCTGATTTTTATTTC
>JAOVVA010000027.1:16517814-16531466 GCA_028565275.1 Leiocassis micropogon | reverse complement strand
ATTTATCTCATTATATGTTATATGTAAATCTGAGCAGTTGTTGGTTGAGGGCCTTGCTCAAGGGCCCAACAGTGGCAGCTTGGTGCTGGGGTTTGAACCTATGATCTTCTCATCAGTAGTGCAAAGTCTTAACCACTTATGCTTTAACAAGCAGCAGTTTCTAGTACAGAAAGAAACGCTGGTGAGAGAGCTACGCTTTATTTAAGTAGTGACCAGAGTGATAACCTGGTCCACAACATCAAAAGTAACTACAAATCATAAAACTTTAAAGAATAAAAATTAAACAGCAATACTAAATCATTAAGTAATTCTGGTTCATCACACCCCCGCCTGCTGATTATTTTCCTTCCAGGCACCAGAACAGCTTGAACCAACATCCACTCGACACCATCACCACCGCTACCTTCTCTCTCTAGCACTAAGGTGGTGAAAATAAATGTCCCATGGCTGTCTTGAAACCAAAACTGAAGACCGCCTCTTCACCAAGCATATTAACGAGCAATAAACCTGCGCATCTTGATTTGCATTTTTTTCCCCTGTTACAAGGCTTTATCTTTATAGAATCCTTAACCCTCAATCTGTTTGCATTAGCACAAGAATGTTTTTGATTCTTTCTCTGTTAACAGAGAACACAAAAGCACTTCTATAACTCGCTTTGGATAGGGGCATCTCCTGTAAATGTAAATCTAATCTGCAGGAAAATGTCATAAAAATGAACGATACGCTGTTAGTTCCTCCAAGGCAATTGGAAACTGGAAAGACTTTAAATCATGGTGGAGCCGTGGAAGTTGTTAAATATTACAAATACCTGGACATAATCTTAGGCAATAAACTCACATTTGATGATACAGAAATGATGACAGCACCAATATTTCTTCAAGGGCATCTTTAATATGTTCTATATATCTAATAAACTTACTTGTCAGACTATGAAATTTATTGAGATGTATGGAGTTCTGCTGAGGTTTCTCATCCAGCGTGATTTGTCTAATTTTTCTCACAGTTAGCCGACAGTGATTTTTCCAGAAAACTAATCGCAGCATGTCTCTTCGTGCAACAGTTTATAAACCTTTTAATGCCAATCTACAAGACAGACATTAATGAATGTTTCCTCCAGTCTGACTGTAACATATATATATTATATAACTATTGTTACTGTTTTTCTTAATCATTCACCCATCCATCCATCCATAAATCCAACCACAAATCCATCTATAAACCCATCCATCCAACCAGCCATCCATCCATCCACCTGTCCACTCTTTCACCCAGCAGTCCATCCATTCAAACACCAGAACATCCATCCAACTATCCATCAATAAATCCATCCAGCCAACAAACATAAAAATCACCAACCATTCATCCACCAGTCTATCCATCCCTCCAACCACTCATACATAAAACCAACCATCCAACCACCAGTCCATCCATCCAACCACCAGGCCATCCATCCAACCATCCATCCACAACTGCATCCATCCAACCACCAGTCCATCCATGCATCCATAAATCCTCATTCATCTATACATAAATCCATCAATAAATCTATTTGCCCATGTATCCATTCATTCATCCACTCATCCATTTGTTAAGACATTTGTTGCAGGAATTTCTTAAGACATCAAAACATTTAACACAACACGCAAGAACACATTCGGTGCTCTCCTCATAAATTCAACCAAATATTCCCCCAAGAATCCACCCATCCATCCATTCATCCATCCAGTTAATGTAATATGAGTAATCTGTGCATCCATCTCTTTGTGTACTTATAATCACAGGTGTGTGATAAATCCATTCATTCATCCATCTTTCCAGCCATCTGTCAGTTAATGAAACATCAGAGAATTGCAGTGTCTCTCTTTTCATGGACACATAAATACAAAGTGTGAACATTTGCTTATTCATCTGTGTATCTAACCATGAATCCAGTGAGGCTGTCCATAAAGGTATCTATTGATTTATCTACAGGAGCCCACTCTCAGGTTCACCACAGCGGATCGGAACTTTTTTAGGTTTTTACAACTGATGCCCAACATTGGCAACTTGGAGGTGGCAGGGCTTGAACCCCCAACCCTCCAATAAAATGAAGACAACCTTACACCTGCTGTTATACATCACAATAGTGAGGTTTTAATCATTATTTTTTTAATCATGTAATATTTCCACAGAGGACATCATATATAAATGCAATTTTAAAAAGTATTGGTGGTACAACAGAGGGATCGATGCTATAATGATGAAAAACTTTTATCTGTTAAGACTTTTACTGTGTTTTCATTGATGTTTTTAACTGAGTGCTTGGTATATTTTAGACAACTTTGGTGTTCATTCACTTGTTATTGAACATGAACAATTTGGTATAGTGTGTGTGTATGTTTTCATCTGACACTCTTGTTGCTCCTCTTTAGAATATTTAATACTCCCCCAGTTTATAACGTCATTTACAAACATTTAGGAAAATCTGCTCGACACACGCAGAATGACGGCTAAATTCGCAGCACTGACACTGACACTGACAGCGACAGCGGTAGTGACGGTGTGTTTTATAAAGTGGTTTGGCCCGAGAGCCCTGTAGCAATTTTACAACTACATAAAGCCCTGTGACAGTGACTCTGAGGTGCAGAAACGCAGACGTTGATAAAAGTCTCAACAACATCAAATGACAGTGTACAGTCCAACAAAATCGAGTGTGATGATGTGTGTGTGTGTGTCTGTGAGAGTGTGTGTACATGTGCTTGTTCCTCTGCAATCAGCACCCAGTCAGGATAGTGAATTTTGGCTCTTTCCTTCTTATTGATTTTTTCCCCTATTTTCTTTACCTCTGGCCATTTCGGTTTAATCCATCCTAAGATCTGATCTTTTCAAACATTTATAATCATCTGAGTGTTGCAGAAACGTGTGCAGAATGAATCCTGATTGGTAAACTAAATTGATCTGATGCCAATTTTGGATTGTTCTTCACTCTGGATCGTCTGGTTTCTTATTTTATGGCATAATAATGACAATCGATACAGTATATACCGAGTGGCCAATTTATTAGTTACTAGATCGGTATCGGCTTCAATTCAAACGTTTGAGTAGCCTAAAAACCCACACTAAGATAGACTGCTGAAATACAGTGCATACAAATTAATTGACATTTCTTCTTTTTATATTTAATTTGTCATTTAAATGAAACACTTGTTTATAGCAGAAGTAATTAATTTAATTAATCGTCTATACTGCTTATCCATGTGTAGGGTTGACGGAGGCTTGGAGCCTGTCCCAGGAGACTTAGGGCACAAGGCAGGGTACACCCTGGACAGGGTGCCAATCCGCACACTATGAGCAATTTGGGTCTTAACTTAAGCTGCATGTCCTTGGACTATGGGAAAAAAAAACCCACCAAGCAAAGAGAGAATGTGCAAACTCCACGTCACAGACCCGAGGCGTAAATCAAGCCCTCGACTCCAGGGGTATGAGGTCTCGTGCTAACCACTAAGCCAGGGTGCCGTCAAATAGCAGCATTCATGTAATATACTATGGAGCTAAGGTACATTACCAATTAGAAGTTTGGACACACCTTCTAATTCCATGGTCTTTCCTGATTATTTCTCTAAACTTTATAAAACAATGCTGAAGCCGTCCAAAATATGCAATAATCTCCTTTGAACAGTTGATATTGAGACGTATCTGCTACTTATGTTCTGTAAATCCTTCATAATGCCTCTAATCTGAGGTGCTCTTTGTAAATTGATGATTTCTGAGGTTGGTAACATTAAATTAACTTCTCCTCTGCAGCAGAGGTACGTTTGGGTTTTGCTTTCCTGGGATGGTCTCATGAGAGCCAGTTTCATCAGACTTTTTGTTACTTTTGTAGACTATTTCATAGTCTTGAAAGAAACATCCAGTATTGTTCTACAATGTAGAAAATAAATCCAAACCTGTGTCGAAACATTTTGACTTGTACTGTACACTAACCTCTACTCTAACAAACATGACCCTCTGTTGAGCTTTCTCTCAATAGTTTAATATAATTCACATTAATCACCTTCACTCATTTTCATTAAAGAGAAATATACTGATCGGCCACAATACCAACACCACCGCCAGGTGAATTGAATAACAGTAATTATCAATTATATACCAGCAAACTGGTGACAAGATAATGGGCACCCAAGGCTCATCTATTC
Source organism: Leiocassis micropogon (assembly GCA_028565275.1). Lineage (NCBI taxonomy): Eukaryota > Metazoa > Chordata > Actinopteri > Siluriformes > Bagridae > Leiocassis > Leiocassis micropogon. The sequence goes on along the minus strand of JAOVVA010000027.1, from coordinate 16,527,291 downwards.
CTGTGGAGATTAAAGGTCAGCCTGTCTGGTCCGATCCCACAAAAAAGCCAATGCAGCACAAATTGCAGAAAAATGTTAATGCTGGATATGGCATAAAGGTATCAGAACACTCCTAGCCTGGGGAACCACAACTTGACAATCCTGCATGTCAAAGGGTACAGAGGGAGGGTGAGAGGGTGGATCAGCCTCTGCACACTATTCAGCAGCAGGCAGCATAAATTGTACTTTAACTGAATGTTTGCTGAGCCTCACTCCTTGTACAGTGCATGCAAGTAGACAAACAAGCTTCAAATCAGCAGTTGCAGGACTTGCAGCAGCAAGGGTGCTACAGTATGTTACTGTCCATCTGGTCTAGTCCCAGGCTGTGTTTGACAGGGATAACAATTTCGAAAACCCAGCCGCTGGATGCAGGGCATCAGTAGTGCTGGTCTCCATCCCCGATAAAAATTGTCGAATCAGGAAGGGCATTATATGTGAAGGGCATTATAATTAAAATGTGCAGTTTAGATGGTCAGCTGTGGCAACCTCTTAATGGGAGGAGCTGAAAAATACCCATACCATGTTATGTCCTGTTTGTTTCCTGTTGACTCAGATTTAGGTCCAGCTGATCCAGAATTACGTAAGTCAAATTGATCCAGAGTCATGTTATGCTATCTAAAAATTATGCTGTGCTGAACCAGAGATTTGCCCTGCTGACCCAGAATCATGCCATGAGAACTTCCTGCAGCACACCGTAATATAGCATTACTGAACTTTTGCATTTGCTGCACCATAGTTGTGCCTCCAGTTCTCCCCAACTTCTTTCATTTCCTCTTTGCTCTGCACTCTGGTTTTGGGAGCTTCTTGCTTGCTTTACACTTTAGTTTTGAGAATGTCATGCCAGCTTGGCACTCTAATGTGCAGAATGTTGCATGCTTTCTAAACTCCTTCCATGGCTTCAAGGATGTCATGTTTTCAGGGCAGCCCAGCTTTGCGAACATCATGCTGGAGTCACCTCTGGCTTTAAGGGCCTTTTTTTAACAGTTAAGCTCTTGTTAAAGGTCTATCAGGCAGCTTGCCAGCCCCAAGCCCTAGCTCGGTTGCTCAAAGACACACAGTTGCCTTCCTGCCCCATCCTGAAGAAAAGCTTAGTTTCCTTATTCAAGCTCAAGTCTAGCCACAGCGCTCATGCTAGAGTTAGTCCTAGTACAGTTACCATGTTAAGTCTTAAGGCTTTACCCCAGTCACGGGCCCCAGCTCATAAGCTACAGTAGGTCACAGCCACCACAACAAGCCCCTTCTCAACCTTGTTGCCCCATATCCCAACCCCAGATTCTGTCAGGGCTTCTCACTGGAGGATGGGGACAGTGGTGTGTCAAATGGTTCAGGCTCTGGGTTACTGATCAGAAAGTCAGGGGGTCAAGTACCAACACTGCCAATCTGCCACAGTTAAGGTCTTGAGCAAGGACCTTAAACCTTATACGCTCCAGGGGCGTTGTATCCTGACTGACCCTGTCCTGTAACCCCTGCTTCCTAACCGGGATATGTGAAAAAATCATTTCGCTGTGCTGTAAAAAGCACATATGACAAATTATTGAATCTTATTTACTTATCATTCTTCTTCTTCTTCTTCTTCTTCTTCTTATTATTATTATTATTATTAATAGTAGAGTTTTCATTGATGGCGGCATGGTGGCTTAGTGGTTAGCACTGTTGCCTTGTCCCTCCAGGGTCCGGGTTCGATTTGGGTCTGTGTGCATGGAGTTTGCATGTTCTCCCCGCTTGGTGGGTTTCCTCCAGGTACTCTGCTTTCCTCCTACAGTCCAAAGACATGCAGATTAGGCTAATTGATGTTCCCCAAATTGCCCGTAGTTGTGTGAGTGTGCATGTGTGTGTGTGTGTATGTGAGTCCCCTGCAATGGATTGGTATCCTGTCCAGGTGGCACCCTGCCTCGTGCCCTAGTCCACCCCGACCTTGTACACAGGATAAAGTGTTGTAGACGATGAGTGAGTTTTCAGTTGAATTTTGGACATTAGTTATTTTTAGCATCTTTTATGCGGACAGTGTTTTCTAATTGACATCATCGTTTCTGTTTTACAGGTGTTTTTGGTTGATTGGTCTCATTATGTATGCTCTTACTTTTTTCCAGTTTGGATGTCTTGTTTCGAGTGTTTGTTTGTTTACTGTTTCAATTTGCTGTCAATTTCATAGTTCCCAGTGTCCATAGCTGCTTGTTTTCTCATTTTTTATGCTTATCTTTAATAAAGATGTGTTTGCGCTTGCATCCTGCCTCTCTCTTAATTATTGACAGCACATATACTGTATAAACAGATGCTCCCTCACCAGCCTTACTTTTTTCCCTCTCTTATAAAATGAAGGCAGACAAATAAGAAAAAAAATGGTAAAAGAAAATTAATTGCAGACTGCAAACATGAATCAAAATATTGTTTATTACCAAGGCTTTGTCTGTTCTATGTTAGCCATCACTGGCTTTTTTCACCTTTTTTCGTGTTTCCTATCCATGCTGTTACACAAGCTCCTGTCTATGCACTTTTCTGCACCCAACCATGTAAAGGTGTTCTTTTTAATCCAGCACTAAGTAAAGATGGTGTCGGAATGGAAAAAAAAAAAAAAAGCTCTGCATGTGCAACATAATGGAACGGTTCAGAATTCCAAGACCTTCTTTTACATGAAGAACTGAAAGCACGAACATGTCTCATTTTTATTTATTTATTTATTTTTATCAGCGAGACCCATTTCTATTTCTCTTTCATGATGCACCACGCCGTCTTATCCACCCATCACCATGATTACACGCCGCTATTCCCTGGGCTGACAACACGATGGCTGATACGGGGCCGCCATAAATCGTAAAGAGAAACAGTATTAAGTGCACGGTGGGCAGGGTGGACGGGAGAAGGCAGGTCGGCCATATGAATCAGTGTCTAAACACATCCGTCTCATTCAATCCGAGCGAGAGACCGAGCCCAGCTGCTGCATTTGTTTATACAGATACACTCCATTCTGAAAGCCTGGTGCTCGTAGTACCTGGTGTATGGAGAGCCATCAAGACTGATTTGTTTGTAGTGTGAGCGCAGCAGGGGCAAAGACGGCAGCAGAACTCCATCTTATTACACCTCACACACGCAGCTGACAAATTCCACATGCTCTGGGAATCAAACATCTAAGAGGGGTTGTCGTGAGAGTCAGAGGAATGACATCGAGTGGAATAACTTTGGAACACTGTGTGAGGAGGAAAGCTCAAGATGGTACGAGGACACTTTGTCTTTGCCACTATTTATACTTAAACTTTAAGCAGCAGGTGATATCAATTTCCATTAGATTACTTAATTATTTAAAACCTACTAAGAACCTATTAAAAACTAAACTTACAACCTACTAAAAACCTACTTTTTAACCTTTTTGAGCAGAAAACATGAATTACAGAAAACCTTTTGCACAAGAAATATAAATATTATCATGTATAATGTATGAGTATAATAAAATCAAATATTTGATATATACAGAAAAGGATTAGGCTCTAATAATAATAATAATAATAATAATAATAATAATAATAATAAAATCTGAAAAGTTAAGACTTTTGATTTCTCAGAATTTTGACTTTAATCTCAAAATTCAGATGTTTTCACAGAAATCCAACTTTAATCTCAGAAATTTGACTTTAATTTCAGAAGTGTTACTTTTTCCAGAATTCAATTTTCCCAGAATTCTGACTTTGATCTCAAAATTCAGATGTTTTCATAGAAATCCAACTTTGATCTTAGAATTCTATTTTCCCAGAATTCTGACTTTAATCTCAAATCTTTTTTTCACAGAATTCCCACCTTAGTCTCAGAATTATTTGAACTATTTTCTCACTTATCAAGTTAAGATCAGAAGCGATCTACTGTAGCTAACTAGCTAACATACTAAGTAAAAAAGTTCTGAACTCTTAAGCATTTGGTTTATGTTTCATGCCAATTACAACGCCTATAAGTAGTACGTTTTGCAATGTCCTTTAACCTTATTGTATTCTGTATGCTTGCAGTATGCCCATGTTTAATTCCGTAGACTTGCATTATACAGGGTAAAAAATGCAGCTTCTGGCTAGCTCAGCTAAGCAAGTAATAAAAGAGTCTAACAGTGCTACCTGCCATTCACATAAGTAATGTCAAATCATGTTGCTATCAAGATTACTAGGCTTGTACGCTCATTCATTCATTCATTGTACACATCAACAGCATTAACTTTCAGCAATCAACTGATTGTATTTAAAATTCTTTTTAAATCCTGTTTATCAGTAACTATATATCCAGAAAAATCAGTTTCTTTGTGGTGTACTTGTACTTTTTTTTAACCCAAAGTACATTTTAGATTATGTACTCAGTGCTTCAACTTAAGTAAAACATTTCAAGTGGTACTTCTACTTGTAGTGTAGGGTACATTTTTCGGCAGGTTCTTGTATTTTAACTTGAGTATTGAGTTTCTGTAGTTTTGCAACCTTAGACAGGTTTACTTTGGAATATTAAAGCGTTAAAACCAGAGACATCCAAAACTGGTAAATGCACACTTTCTCAGAGAAAACATCCCACATTCAAGTCTCGGTGCAAGGTATTGATTCAGAAGCTGTAATGTATTAGCAAAGAACATTAATATAAACCTTTGATTTTTGTTATAGAAAATGAGCTGTAAGAATCTTCTGACTAATTAAATTTAAGATTCGAGATTCAAGATTCTAAGAACTTTATTAAGCCAGAAGGGAAATTTCTTAAATAGAATGTTGTATTGTACTGCCTCAATGCAATTTAAAATAGAAATTATTTAATTTTGCAAAAATTCCCCAGATTCAAGTGTTATATGTCATTCCTAAGGGATATCCTTAGGGATATACTGTGGAATCTTGAAAATGTAACCTCCAAAAATGTTAAGTAAACGATTTCACGCAAAGCAAGACTGTTAACAATATCCTTATTGACACACTCTCCTTTATTCAGAATTGCATAATATTCAGCTAAAAAAATTATTCTGCACACTCTGCAACTGTTTCAATTTAAAGTTCGCTGTCGATCGTCACTGATTGTACCACGGAAGTCGACCAGCAGGTGCTTCCCTACGTGAAACAGCATCAATCAAAGTGTAAACGCTAGCCTTTTGAAGCCATTCAAGCGGAGAAAAAGGTCAAGTCATGATCTTATCACGTTCATAGAGTGGCCGATCAACACAGTCTATATATATATATATATATATATATATATTCCTTATAACCCTTTTCATTTTACCTGGTTTCACCTCGTTCTGCACCAAACTGTTTCATCGAGATGCTTGTCACTCTCTTTTAGTCCCTGCTACAAGGACGAGGCTTGTTGAAGGAAGTCAAAAGAAAAGGCTGTCATGTCAAATATGTTAAAGACAACTGAAGTACAAGGTGCTTGTGGTCTAGTGGGACAGATCATGTGACAGGTTATGGATATGATGCCAGACAATAACAAGAGATGAAATGTGGTGTTTTATGCTATATCACTGAAGACAGTAGTTTGATCTTGTTTTGGTTTATTCTGGATTTATTTGCAGCACCTGTCCGATCTGATCTATCATATTACTGATATATATATATAAAAAAAAAAAATCTAATTCAATGGCACACTATACAGAGTATTCCTGTATATACAATATGAATGGCAAAGATTTCTCATTCGTCTGAAAATTGACTGAAAATTGGCTTCACAGTCTTAAAGTTTCTCTCATTTCTATATATGGATTCAGATATACTTTCCCATTTCCATATTTGGCCAAATTTTGCAAATTCTGGACACTGAAGTTCAAGTCCAAATGAAGACTGAAGGAAAGCAATGGTAATAATTGCTCTTTCTTAAACCACTAACCGAAGCCACCTAAATTCCTAAATCCTTCTTCCTTCAAGCCATGACCTGGAAATTGATTGAAGTCTGCCATCTTTGATGAAGTAGCAGTGACAAATCAAAGAAAGCCTCTGGATCAAGGATAAGTGCAAACAGACAAGTAATCAGTACAAATAGTGTCATTAGCACAGGGAGCGCTTTGGTCTGACTGAGCATTCAACTGCCTGGCAAAGCTGAAAAAACTGCGCTATAGCTAGCTTCATTCTTCTTGGAGGAGCCACATGCTAGTTTAACGTTCTCCAATTGGTCACCATTATGTGATGGTAGAGAGCTAGCTAGAGTTTGCAAAACATTAGGATGAAAATGATATATTTTTAAAAATACAGGGAAAAAAGTGAACGGTGACACCTGGCAACATAACATTCCAGTGTTTTGCTATGTGACAAACGCCATTAACTCACATTAAACCAACACATTTTGGGTAAGATATACGTCTAGTTCCAGGTAGCTACACTAGACTTGCAGTGCTCCGGGTTCCAAAAAAAAAAAAAATCCAACATGGAACTGCCAAAAATAGCAGTTCCTTAAATAACCACTAGATTAGATTGGCTGCTGACGAGACTCCACGCTCATAGACCATCATGTTAAAGTGCTCCTCTATGCAACAGAAATAAAGCCTGGGGCAAAAACCAGTTTTGGTCTCCAGAGCCAGTTTTCGCATTTATAGCAACTGTACAGGACGATGAATTTGTATGTAACTCATCAGTTAAAATTACATTTGATTCACAGCAGCAATGCCAAACTACTAGCTGTCTATGCATCACTTTAGCCCACCGGCTAACTGGGACCATTGTAGTCTTAAGGTAGGAGTTGACACGAGATGACCACTGGCCTCCATGGTCCCTGGTTGGACTACAGACGTGCCTTGATTCTATTTTATTTTGTAGATTTTATAAATTTGCTAATTTGTATATATTTCAGCCTAAAATTTTGTATATATTTCAGCCTAAAATTATTATTATTTTTTTATTTAAATTTAATTATATTCTCTAGTGCATTTTTTTTTTCACTGTAGTGGAATCTTTCTCGTTTAGCTCACAGTTGTAGAAGCATTTCACTGCATATGGCACATGACAAAATAAAATTAGAATTGGAACCTGAATTTGGTCTGCGTAAGTAAAGTCATTCCGTTCAACCGACAAATCTTAAAAAGCATAAAAGTCAATGATGGTGACATTGGGAGGGGAAAAAAGTGAAAGAAAAGCACATTAGTCTGAGTAAAAGATAAGCGAGGGCACTTGAATCATTAGAGAATCTCTCAGCCCATCTTCAGGAACATTAAATCAGACGCCGTTACCGGACTGATAATGCACAATCACAGCCAATTAAGAACGAGATTTCCTGTCTTGTACAGATATGCTGTGGTTTTACAGTCAGACATAAACCTTCTGCTGGACTGATAAACGACGACCGTCTAAGATGAAATTTGGGCCTGAGTCGGTTGGTCAGTCAGTCCACAATGAGCGTGAGCCAGCATGATCTCAGATCTCAGGTACACACCACGGTAACCAAACTCAGGCGAGCAAAGCCATTCAGACTGCGATCCAATCCCTGCAAAAATGCTCCAGAAAGGAATAAACATGATGAAATGGAAGAAAACGCTGCAGTACGTAGACATCACGACTCGTTAAAACCGCACACACACTCTCCCAGTGCATTTATCTTCTTTGCAGGGCTCATGCGGTAATGCGGCGCTTCAGGCTCTAGCGCAGTCTGTTATTTACCCGAGCCATCTTTCATTTTTCACTTAAATACAGTACGTGTTTTTATCCCACATTCAATATGTTTACCTAATATTTAAATTGTAAATATTTGCAACAACTCAATTACACATGAATAATAAAACAGGTCGGAGATGCACGCTTATCCAGGACCCACCACTTTCAATTATTTCTACCCTGCAAAGCTAATTAGGGGTTTGTATTCAGAATGGTGCAATTATTCTTCAATAATGGAAGATGAATGGAACTAGTAATTGTCACGTCCACCCTCTTTTTGACCCCTATGCCTTTCCACACAGTGCAAACTTATTTCTCACACCAAAACATCCCAGCCATACTTAATTACATAGTTACACAATGACACTGTTTTTATTTATATCAAATAAACTTTTATTTGCTGATTAATTTTAATTTTACAAGTAGAGTTACAGTTCTCAACCTTTAAAATCATGGGGGGGGGGTGTAAACTTTTGCACTCCGTTTAGTTTTTGCCACTATTCCTAAGAAACTTAATGTAATTAACTGGTGCTTTATCTGCTTGCAGTGCATGTAATTATTTCTTTCAAGGTTAAAGTTGGTAAATTATTGTTGGTATTGGAATCTTAGCTATCCGCTATCCGCTATCCGCTATTATTGATTATTTGTCTATAACAAAACAACAAACTGCAGGGCCAAAAAAATAAACACCGATATGATTTAAATAAGTAAAGACTTAAGAGATTCTGATATTTTTTTGATCCTTCTAAAGGTTGGAAGATGTTACTGAGTTTCAGAAGTGTCAAATTATTGGCTTCCAACAAGCAAAGACAACAACTAAGGAGATTAAGATCGCATAAAGGTTGGACTTTGGAGCGATGGAAAAAGGTCATGTGGTCTGAAGAGTGATGAGCGGACTAGGGTAAGAAGAGAAGCACATGAAGCTTCTATACCCATCAGAATACCCATCATGCACAGTGTCCAGTGTATAAGCTTCTGGAGGCAGTCTTATGACCTGGGGTCGCTCAGGTCTAAGCTCGGCATCATTACGTGACAATAAAATGAAGTCAGCTGATGACCCGAATGTACTGAATGACCAGGTTATCACATCCATGGAGTGGAGTCTTTCTTCCCTGATGGCACCAGGGTCATATTCCAGAACTCAGATTGTAAAAAAAAAGTGTTTCTGAGAGCAAAAGGAATTATTTTCACATCAGTCATTTCGTTCTGATTGCAACCTCACTGAAAGTCTTTATGACCTGCTGGAGGATAATTTACTGTACAGAGCGGGTTTGACTCTCCCACCATCAACAATCAACAATCAAACCGCACTGGTTTCATCAGATGTGTTCATTTCCTTAGTGCTGAGACTCATTTGTAGGATTTTTCACTACTGGACAATGAAAAGTTCACGCTGTGAAAATTCCATCTGCAATTACCTTAACCAGTAAAGTGATAATCACCGCAGTGGCGTTATGGCTGTAATAATCTCACCATCACACTCATTCTCTCTCAATAACCTGTGTTTACTCCGAAAGGTCAAGCGCCCCATTGTGTGTGTTCGCTTTTTTTTTTTTACGGATGAATGGAGCTCAGCGCAGCGCCGTCACCTCGTTCTTGTTGGGTTCATAATCAAGAGCCAGAGGAGCACATAATCAACTCTTGTAAAGCATTAGTCTTGGGGAAGAGAGCCCTGTTTATGGGCAGGTTGACAATCCAGGACTGTCATTTAAACAGGATTCAAACAGGTCACAATAACAGTAAAGACGTACAGTGTGTGTATGGTTATTATGTTTCAGTTGCTTGGATTGTTGAAACAGGATGAAATTAAACAACATAATGATAATAATAATAATAATAATAATAATAATAATAATAA
>JAOVVA010000027.1:16496511-16512685 GCA_028565275.1 Leiocassis micropogon | reverse complement strand
AGAGAGAGAGAGAGAGAGATAGATAGATAGATAGATAGATAGATAGATAGATAGATAGATAGATAGATAGATAGATATAGATATAGATATATTGATTTGAACAAGCAACCTACTCAAGATCTCAGCTTGAACCTAGTGAGTTCTCCAGAATAGGAAGCTTGTAGCTCGTGATAAAAGGCCAAAATATTATTGCTTGAATTAACTTTTATTTATTTACATACATGTGACTAGACTGCTGAAGGGACTCTTGGCTTAAACAGTTAAGGATACTGAACAGGAGGTCAAGAGTTCAAGCACCAGCACCATCAACCTGCCAATTGTTTGGCCCTTGAGCACGGCCCCTTAACCTATCTGCTCCAGGGGTGCCGTATCATGGCAGACTCTGCGCTCTGAAGGAGTCTCTAACTTCTAACTGGCATATTTTAAAAAGGATTTTTACTGCGCTGTAATGATCATGTAATATATACTAGTAAATAATTTATTAATAAATTAAACTCGAATTTGATTTAATTGTAAAAGCAATAAAACACTTCAGTTCATGCTTTTATTCCAAAATAATGAATTTATGACTAACTCTGCATCACACCGCCCTGTCGCTGATTACTGGTCTATTCAGGCAGATCTACTACTTATTCAGCTGTGCCATTCTGTGCTTTCTGACTAACAGCAAGGTCACATCATGTGGAAGTGGTCAAAACACCTACAGCCTGCAAGCAAGAAAGTATGCCATATGGAATTTATCTCTCTTCCTCCATTGAATATAAAACCTACCATGTCATTCACAAACACTCACATATGCTGTTTTTTTGCAAAATGTGTTCACATACAGTACTGAGCAAAAATCCCCTCCCCACCCCTTTTACTTCAGATTTTGCTTCCAAAGAGTCAGACTTTCTTGTATTTTTAATGCAGTCTTAGGGAATAGTTCTCCAGGCTTCCTAAAGGACTTTTTTTGGCTCTCATTTTCAGCCCAGTCCCTGAACCTGAGCAGTTTAAGAGGAATGTTTTTTGTTTGTTAAGCCACACAGTGACCTATGAATCATTCAAGCATTGAAAAATCATCTAACTTAAGGCATGAATAATTTAATGCACGTTAAATGCATTAATGCATATTAAATTGTTAATAGTGTTCATTAATGCACCTTAAGTGTAAACTTTTTTTCCGCTCCCCCTCCTCTCTCATTGCAACTCTTTCAATTTTTGCTTACTTGTTGTATATTATGTGAACTGGCTGCTGTAACAATACAATTTCCCATTGGGATTAATAAAGAACTCTATCTATCTATCTATCTATCTATCTATCTATCTATCTATCTATCTATCTATCTATCTATCTACTATCTATCTAGCTATCTAGCTATCTATCTATCTATCTATCTATCTATCTATCTATCTATCTATCTATCTACTGTATCTATCTATCTACTGATCAGGCCAGTTATTAGTATACTGGTGGTGCTGAATGCTACAGTAAGTGGTTGGAACAGACGAGAGGGGAAACAAGGTTGCTGCTGATGTTTAAAAACAATCAATTTTTAAAGTGGATCTTTGGGCATTCTGCAGCCTGTTGCAGTAAAAACATGCGTTAACATTTCTGTTAATTTAATTAATTTTATGTAATATGAAGAAATGAGGTTTGGCTCAAAACTTTCGCACAGTACTATACAGTATGTTCATGGTGTAATAATGGATTCTCACTCACTCAGTCATCGTCTACACTTTATCCTGTATACAGGGTCGTGTGGGGCATGGAGTCTATCCCAGGAGAGGCAGGGTACATCCTGGACAGGGTGCCAATCCATCACAGGGCACACACACATACACACACTCACACACTCATTCATACACTACAAACAATTCAGGAACACCAATTAGCCTAATTTGCATAATTTAGGCGTGGGAGGAAACCGGAGTACCCAGAGGAAACCCACCAATCACAGAGAGAACATACAAAATCCATGCACACAGACCCCAAGGAGGGAATCAAACCCGGAACCTGGAGGTGCAAAGCAACAGTGCCAACCACTAAACCAACATGAAATAATGGATTCTGAACAACTAAAATAATCCAAGTGTACACATTATAGGCTGAATGCATGACTGTATGTTGAAGTGAACACCATTGGAGGTCTTGGTCATGCACACGTACAGTCACATCTAACACTTCACAAATGGCATGGGTTGTGTTTTCCAGACAGGAAGTAAGCACTAGAACCAACATGCATGCATTTATCCCCGTGTGCATAATTAACCTGTCTGCACAGCTTGCCCAGATCTCACATGGCAGGTCACAAAGATGATGCAGCATGAACAAGGTTAAGGCGAAGACATGCACCATGAATAATCAATACTTTATCCCAACAGACTAATGAGAAGCTGAAAAGCTTGAAAGGACATTACGATGTCTGCCAAACATGGAGAGCAAAGCAGGAATTGAGTGTTAAACAGGGTGTTGGAGCTCTTTCTGAACACTGTCTTATTTCGTGCTTCTGTGTGGACTGCGTTGTCACGCAGACGCGTCTGCGCATGCGTGCGCAACAATTTACTTCCACAGCTGTGCGCGCTCAAAACCGTGTGCACTCAGCATCATCTATCCATCACTATCAACCAAAGTGTCTCTTCTCATCTCTGCGCCTTTAAAACTGCACTCCTGTACATACATCTAAGTTTATTTAAATATGTATTTAAAAAAGTCGTGTCTGTGTGTGTGTGTGTGTGTGTGTGTGTGATCATGAAATAAAATTCCCCTTTCCGTGCAAAACTTTAGAATCAGATCGATTTAACCGCTGACACGCTGGAGAAAAGCACATCCACATCACCACTATGGTCCTGCTTCTGAATGCAATAAAGCCCTGCTGGGATTTGGATGAAATTGTTTAACCCTGCAAAAAAAAAAAAAATCTGCGCATCATGAACATCATCAGCCTCCAGCAGGTCCAAGAAGGTGTTAATGCGTTATGCAGACATGACTCCACAGATGCACAAGATCACTTAATGCGAAATAATGTAAAATTTTACAAACTGATAAATAATAATAAAAAATAACAAAAAAGGTAATGCGAGTATTTCCCTTCATTCAATGTATTTGCTTTAATTAGCCCAATATGAATGGATTGCGTAATAACGCGAAATAAGAAAAAAATTAAAATAAATAAATGTGACCATTAGACTGTTAGATCAGCGCCCTGTTTTTTTTTTTCCTTTTTCTTTTTTTTTTTCTTGTGGCGCGCTTACCGTGCGCGCGGGTGCACATCAAAGAAAACACGACGCTCCAAACGACAAATCCGCCTTTGATCCTGGCCGCTTTGGCGCGAGAAGAGTCCGCGCGCGGAGAGCACCGGACGCATCCTCCGTCGGAAAGGAGTACAAATCCACCGCGAGCGTCTGTCATGTCGGAGCGTCTTGAACGGGAAAAATATATACACACACACTCTCTCTCTCACACACACACACACTCACTCACTCACACACGCACACACACACACAGGCTGGTGCTCAGCGATCAGAGAGCGGCGGTGGCGGCGGCAGTGTTACGGCGAGACTCGGTGCGGGAGTCGCGGGCACTGGACGCGACCATCTCGGCCGTCGCGGGAACAGACCTCTCCGGAGCTCCTCGGCACGATCCGACCACCCGACAGCATGTGGGTGCTGCTCTTAAATCAGCGCTCAATACGCACACACACACTCACACACACACATAGGCGCACACACATACACACACACACACCCCAAAAAATATATATAAATATATATATGCTCCAAAGGTCTGATCGTAGCGCGCAGGATCCCGAGGATGGAGAAAGTGTGTTAAAGCGGAAAGTCGGAGCGGTGCGTGTGATAAGCATGCAACTTTTCCTCTCTTTCCCGAGCTGCGGATTTGTGGAGTCTGCTTAGAATGGAAATCGAGTTCTGATCTGAAAGCGTGCTGTGAAATGTGCGACTTAGGATGGAGTCTTCTGCCATCTATAGGTTATACAAGCAACTCAGACGTCTCTCTCTCTCTCTCTCTCTCTCTCTCTCTCGCTCACTCTCTCTAAAACACACACTGCTATCGTAAAAAACAAAAAGCATTTCAGAGGTTGATTGAGGAGAAGAATAAAGCAAATTGCTGCATTAGTCTTACCTAAACCTAAGACTTTGGATTGGTGGCTCAATGGCATTGGAATGCCGAAGGCCCATGTTTAATTCCCACCTAATGCTCAAACCCCAGCCACTGAATGCAGTCCCGGACCCAAGCCCGGATAAAATGGGAGGGTCGTGCATTGCTGGTTCATTTGTAGGTTCCCCGCCTGCCAAGCTGAAGGCCCGGGTTTAATACTCACCCAATGCCCAAACCCAAACCCCAGCCACTGGATGCAATGCCAGTCCCAAGCCAGGATAAAATGGCAAGGTTGTGCATTAGTGGCTCTTTAGTGGTACTTACCTGCCATTCCGAAGGCCCGGGTTCACTGACCAAACCCCAGCCACTGGATGTAATGCCGGTCCCAAGCCTGGCTAAAAATGGAGGGTTGCATACTGGATGCAGTCGTGACCAAGCCCGTATCAAATAGAAGGCTTGCGTCTGGAAGTTCAGTGTAAAATCAGCGCCAAGTTTTGTGGGTCCGCTGTGGCAACTCCTTGACGGGACAAACATTGCCTCCTAAAAGAACCATCATCTTCAACAAAATCCTCCCTATTTTTTTTTTTAAATATAATTTTAAACAATTACACATTTTGTTGCCTCAAGCAAAAATAACACCTTTTTGTCACAAACTAAGCTCATTGATTTTAGACACATGATGTGGCAATCAATTTCTACCACTGCGACAAAAGACAGCAGAGTGTCAGAAACATTTTGATTAACGTCTCAGTATGAGCACTACTGTGATGCTCAGCTAAAGCAACAGATAGGAGGATGACACAGAACTCAGAAATATACAAAAACATACTGATGGAAAGAAAAATAATGCTGCACATGCACAAGCCTAAATAAAATAGGGAGAGTGGGATCAGTGGCATAGCAAATACACATATTGAATGATCAACTGTGATAAGAAGAAGAACAACCTCGAGCTTTTCATGAACCTAGTTTCTGCACACTATGTAATTTAGTTTCATTACAGGTGTATCATTAGAGGATCTTCAACATGTGGTCTGCCATGGAGAACATGCATTATGACAAAATATCTATTATAGAATTTTATAACACACTGTAAGACACGAGTGGTGACACGAGTGGTGACACGGTCGCGCTTAGCGCTGTGGTCTCGCACCTGCAGGGTCGAGGGGTTGATTCCTGTCTCGGGTCTGTGTGAGTGAAGCTTGCATGTTCTCCCAGTGCTTGGTGGGTTTATTCCAAGTACTCCAGATTCCTCCCACAGACATGCTGATTAGGCTACCTGTCATTCTCAAATTTTGTGTGTGCACCCTGTCCAGGGTGTAACCTGCCTAAAGTGCCCAAAGTCTCCTGGAATAGGCTCCAGGCACCCCGCAGACATGTACTTTTTATTTGATTTTCATTTAGTGTGACAAATATGATCTTAAATGACACATGAAATTATTTTGTCTAAACCTTGCTTTTAAGAAGAACAAATAAACAAACTAATTTTGCACCCTATGAAATTATCCACTTCTTTTTTTTATACCCTTTTTTCTGTGTAAAACCCTACAACCCTACTTGCACCCTATCAAAAATGCATAAGAGTACAACTCCTTTAACTCAAAGCCAGACCCAATAGACATCCAAAGAACATTTGTGAACGCTTGTCTAATCGTTATCTTTCAATCAGACTTTGAAAGTGTGCTTAAATCAAACTCTACAACTCTATAAATACTCTAAAACTCCATAAGAATCCATCCAACCAACAGAACCAATAACCATAATCCTGCAAACCCTTGTTTAAATTTTATTTTTATGAAATCACTCTACTGTGAGATTAGAACCCAAAGTCACATGTCCTGTCTCTCTATGAAACTCCCAAAGGTAAAGTTCTTAAAAATATATAGAACCAAATATGCCAACTAGGATTATCAATAATCCGCAGGACGAACTCTTGTTGAACTCTTGTTGAAGAATAAGAGAACACAGTTATGAGAGTAAAAACTCCCTTTATTTTGTTATATAATCCCCTGCTACACTAATGCATTTATCTCAGCGTTTCACTAGTGCTTAGATGGGTAGAAAGTTTTCTATGATCAGATTGCCTGCTTCACATCTGAAATGCTGGCTTCCCAGGAACTCCTTTAATGGTAATGTGGAAATGGCTTGGAGCGAGGTCAGGACTGTACAGAAGGACTGCAAGTGGTGTTGGTGAATGATTATGTGTACAGTCACACACAGACAGATGTGTCTGTTCTGCAAGTTGGCGACAAGTTTTCTGTCGATTTTCAATATCAGGGGTTCCACTCGTTTAATGTTCATGAGGACGACTGTAGCGGGCTCCGAGCCACCGCACAACTGTACAACCTTCTTTAAAATGTTTGCACCATTCAAATGTTATACTGCTGCTAAGAGTATTATTACTGTATTGTGCCTGAAGTCCTCTGTACATATCAATCAGTTTTACACCTTCAAGTTCTTGGTTTGACTCGAACGGCATTTGTCTAATGATTTTTCATTCCAATAAGAAAAAAAACACAGTTTTTAAGAAGAAAAACTTTTTCAAATTATAAAACTCATTATTCATGCTGCTGTATTATATAGTACCCCAAAAAAGTTTTATGAATTATTTTAAAGAACCACTGAAGTACCCTGTCTCAAACTGCACAATAAGCAATACGTATTGGTACGTTATAAATGTGCATCTCTTAATGTTTCTTCAGTTCCCTCTGAGAAAACTTTTTAAGACTTTATGTTAAACCCTGCAACAGAGAGCTTTCCTGACAGAAAGTTCTATTTGAGAGCTTAGAACACTTAACTGACCTTAAAGAACCTTTTCTTATTCCCACACTAGGTGCTTGAACTGTACCTGTAGTTTTGTGGTGTATTACCTACAGTTTGAGAACAACTAATTTTAAAACCCCCAAAAGTTTGCTGTAAATATTTCTGTAAAGGTATTCACTCTTGGTGCATTGGCCATTAAAGCAAAATCTATTATTCATGTCCCTTATGCAGCAGGTAGCACTGCTGCCTTACAGGTTCTGGGTCCTAAGCTTCCTCAGGTTACTCTCTGTGTGAAGTTTTTTTTTATGTTAACAATGTCCTTGTGAATGTCCTCTATGTGCTCCAGTTGATCCTACCTCTCAACATCATAATAAAGGTGGGTTGTTTATGCTAAATCACCCCTAGGTGAATGAGTGAGTGAGTGTGTGCCTATGTGTATGTGTGTACTATACATGATACCTTGCAATAAACTGGCATCCGATGCAATGGGAATTCGAGCCTCACAACCCATTTTCCCAGAACTGGCTTTGAATACAGTGCAGAATAAAACTCAACCTGGAGATAAACAAATGAAAATGCGTCACAGTGACACCTGGGGTTCAAAGTTCATGTGTTAAAGTGAGTTGGAAGACTGAGGAGTGTTCAAGTCAAACTGGGACTTATGATGAAATTCCTGGTAAATGAATTTGTAAAACTGATTGACATTTACAAAAGTACAGTTGGGGTGTGACCTCGCTACATGCTATTTCCACATTTTTGGCCTATTGAAGGTGTTTCTGGGAGGCCAACGTTTCAGATGTGAAGCAGGCAGAATCAAATCAATCATGGCTCTGGTGTACTGAGAAAACTTTTTACCTTGATGCTATCTAAGCACCAATGCAATGCTGGGATAAGTGCATTAGTGTAGGAGGAGATAATATAGAGAAATAGAGTTTTTACTCTTGCAACTGTGTTCTGTTATCCTGCACAATCAAAAGTCCTGGTTTGACTTATACACCCCTTGTAGAATCTTGAATCTATGCGAACACTCAAACTCACATGCATTAAAAACAATACCAAAATGTTAGTACAATTCAGAAAGAATAACATAAACACATGATTCACAAAGACATGTTCCTGGTTAATTGTCCATGGCACATATGGGAATTCCTGTCCACACATTATTATAAAACACAGATTCCTAAAAGACTAATGGACTACTCGGTATGAGAAAGAGTGTGAGCATCTTAAGTGCTGTCCGTGGTCCTGAATTAATAGAGCCCAAACGTGTAAGCTACAGTTAAAGCAGGCTTTTTATATACGAACACAAAGGAATAACAGAGCATGGGGGTTAAACTGAAAGTCGATGGAGCATTTAACATCTCCCTCCATAAATTAGGCAAAGGCATAAATTAATGAGTACAACCAGACATGTCCTCGACACATTCGCGCCTTGAGAGCGGTTATAATTTGCTGACATCTGAAAGGTCAGTGTGTTATGAGTTTATCAGAAGATCCAGATTAATTTTTTTTTTCAAGTAAGGAACAGCTTTAAAGAGTTTTATAGAGCAGATTTACTGCGTGTTCCGACAAAGTTTGTTTTTAGTTTGTTGAGTTTCTGGGAGAAAAAGTGAATGTCATAACTTTTAGTATTTATGAGCCTGAGTGTTAGTTCTATAGCAACTAGCTTCATGGATAATTGGATAAGTAGTCTTTTAGATGAGATGCATAAAGCTAGCAGCAATTATATGTAGGTGTGCATTTTAATGACTAGTGGCTTAGTTCGTTAGGAAACATCGTTAGTGTGACCTCTTTAATGTACCCCACTGGGTTTAGCTAGTTTTTAATGATTAAACCATGTGCATTTTGGTTAATTCACTCAATTTCTTGGCCACACATTACAATAATAACCAAAATTATTTTAACAATTCAAATGAAATAATTTATTAAATAGCTTTATGACTATTTAGATAAATGATGGATTTGGAAACTTTACTTCTACATGAGATACAAGCAAAAGAGAACTTTTTTCATATACTTAGAGGTTAACTCTGTTGGCTCACATGTCCAGAGTTGGGCATTTGTATCTCATCTGCTGTCTGTAAATGTGGAGGTGGCTTTACAACGTGTTTCTTGTTTCTCTTGTTCTCTTTAAGTTAATTGGTGGTACCAAATTGCCCCATTGTATGATCGGAAGTACAGTAAGAGTGCTTGTACATTGCATACTTTTCGCACATTGTGCCATGATTTCCCTGGAATAGAGTCCAGGAGGGGGTATTATCCCAATTTCGGTAACTTTAAACAAAGTCTGAGTGACAGTTATAAAGTTGGATTTGCTTGGTCCCTACACACTACTACTATAACTTATTACTTACTTAGTGTACATTTTTTCTGGAGATCTGATATGTAACATTTAGTAAATTTAACAACATTGAACACTATGTGTTCATAGTGGCATTTCTAGACCTTTTGCAGACACAGGACTACCATGACATTAGACACAACAGAGGATGGCAGAAGCACCATCAACCGACATTAGCAATTGATAGCTTCTCTCTGCTGATTATTTTCTTATGCAGTACATTGTGGTGGACTTCATAACTCATTAAAAAGAAAAATGATCCTGTGAAAAGGGATGGAGAAGGTAATAAAAGATGTTAATTTCCAGAAGTATGATTTGTTATTATGTATAACGTGATTAACTTAGATGGTGTACAAATATGTGAATTGGTTTTCTAGTGTTAGCTTATTCAGTGCTTCTGTTGCAAATGAGATGTACAGTATGCTATGTTATATACTGTGCTTTAGGCTTCATAACGTTGACGAATACTGACATTTTAAACTTTATAATTAAAAGCCAAATAACTCTTCTGGGGTTGAACCTTAAATAGAGTAAAATGTAAAGCTTGTGTTCTATATAGGGTGCACAATCCCTTTTTCCACACACAACGTTGTGCCCTTGATCAGGGGTTAAAGAGGGATTTGGGATTCAGCCTTGTTTTAGAAGCTGGTTAGCATTGTTGTTGGTATTGCAGTTCAGAGGCAATTATGAACAACTTAAATGCAATTACTAGAGATACAAAATGTTGTTTTCTTGCTGAAAGTGCTTTTGTGGAAGCAAAAAAAAAAAGCAAGGTTTAGAATGTGGGTTTTGGCACTGCTATCTGGTAAGTTCAATTCAATTCAATTTTATTCGTATAGCGCTTTTAACAATGGTTATGTGACAAGGCAGCGTTACAAAATCAAAAATGATGGAAATGTGAATGAAAGGTGAGAAAATATGTTTAAATTAAAATGATTAGATTGTCCCTGATGAGTAAGCTCTGGGCAACTGTGACAAGGAAAAACTCCCTGAGATGGGAATAGGAGAAGCTCTTGAGAGGAACCAGACTCAGCAGGGAACCCATCATCATTTGGGTGATAACAGATAGCAAGGATTGGTCTGCAGTCATACTGTGTGTTAGGTGGCTGGAAGTTTAATATACAGTAATAGATGATGTGTTTAAGTTAATATGGAATCCAGTTTTGTTATTGAAGTCACAAAATTGTATGAAACTCCAGTCTTGGACTACTGAGCAACAACAGTCACAAGTCATTGAAGAACAGCTGTCTGCATCAGTCGAGGGCCATCCCCAGTCACATAAGCATCCCAAGCAGACCACATGGGGCCTCCATGTGACGAGATCTCCAGGATGAGTCAGACATGACCAGAGAACTACGTAGGTAACAAGGTAAGTAATGTCCATTTTGTTGTCCAGAAGTGGGCGGGACCAGTCAGGGGCAAAAAAGTCTATTTCACTGGTCTCCTTCTTGGACCAGGTAATACAAAAGTCCAAACTGGAGAGAAATATATTGACTTTGTTTGCATAGTTGAAGTTTTTAATCCCCAGAAATAGCTCACTGGAAGAAAAAGTATATTCCCATGGGTGACAGGTACCAGAAAGCAGGTCAATAGCACAATTGTATTCACAACGAAAGGGGAAAATATGTGGCTCAGTCTAGCTGTTACGAAGTAATAACCAGATTAGGAAACCAAATCAGGTCACCAGTATGAAAGCATTGAAATCAATCCATTAGGGGCATTTCAAAGATCACACAAGAGATAATGAGAAGGGAAATTTTTTAGTTTATCTGAGACCAAGATAGAAGATAAAAAACTCAAGTGTTTATTCAGATATTCAGCAAACATCCAAAACGACATACACAAAAATGGTACGGAAAAGAAAAAACGGATAAAAGGGCAAATGCAAATTAAAAAATGGGTAGAAATTTCCAACCCATGTATCTAGACTGCTACTGGGTCATGAGTCATTTGGTTCTGGGCTGGAGTGAGTGCATTAGTCTTTCTATAAAACTGCTCTGAGAAAATGATATCTAAAAATATAAGGCCACAAAGTCGTACAGAGAGGTTCTTATCTTCATCGTTGTTCTTTTGTCAAGGAGCACCCACAGTGGACCAACAATCCACATACAATTTGGCATAGATTTTCTTTTTTTTACCCTTTGTGAGACAACCCTCCAATCCTATCTGAGCTTGGGATCGACACTAAAGAAGCATCCAGTGACTGGTTATCAAATGTGGGCCTTCTGCATGGCAAGTGAGACGCTTATCACTGACCCACAAATGCCCCTTAAACAACAACCCAAGTATATTCCGGTCGGTGCGTATGTGTCTCATATTTTTTAGCCGAACAGTCAGAACAAAACACACAACAAGCCTCTTTCATCTTTGTTTTCAGGTAGTTTTAAGAAAAACATAATGGAAACATTTACTTCAACCAGTTCAGCCATTCTCTAACATTTTGTTATCAACCACAGACAATGTGGCAGTGAAACAGTGACTGGGCTCTGGATCAGTTAGTAAATATTGCCATGCGTTACCAAATGTGAGATCCAAAGGTAACCAAAGGGAGAACAAAGTTAGCCCTCAAACTCCAGTTGTACATTAAGCATAAATAATGAGTCACAGATGTATGCAATCAGTTTACATCAAGCAAGAATAATCTCCTTCTGCTGGATTCAAGGAAATGTAGTGACCAGGTTCCTCCCACAAAGTGTTTGTCGTTTATCAGGTTCTGTTTGTCGAATAACAAACCTGCCTTTGGAAATCATCAGAAAATATGGAAGTTTTTAATATTCAACATGACGCTAAGCCAATCTTCTTGTTTACACCACATCAATCTAATACTTAGTCTTAAACATTGTAAACAGTATGTGGAAATGTATTAAAATGAGCTAACTAATTTCCTGGATTCCTAGATTCTCAAACAGAATCTGTTTGAAAAGAGAAAATTCTTCATGTGATCCAGGAGACTATGTAAGCATAAGTGTGCAGGTTTTGAACAGCTTTAAAATGTTGCACAGGCTATATGGGGACCAAGAAAAACCCCCAATATTAGCTGCAAAAATAACCTCATCCTCCTTCTCCCCAACAGCTGAATGACTATCATCCATCGCTCTGCATTGATGTCCCCTATTGCTGGACACAGACTCCACTTATTCCACCATCTGTTTCTTTGCCACTAGCAACTACTATAAAAAATACTTTTATTCAGCAATCTGCCTTGATGCTAACTTTCTGCACTTCTGCTCGGCTGCCGCATCCTCTCCGCTCTCGCTGACTTCTCCGGGAACATCATTATGTTTTCTGTTGCTCCGACTGCTGCCGCCGCTCCAGTTCTGATATCTGCTGATTCACCAACAGCCTCGTTTTCTCAGTCATTTGGTGCAGTATGGGACGCAGCTGTCTCCTGCCATCCACTCAGATGACTTATATGTGGAGGGAGGTCTTTGCGTCAGATCCCAGGATCCACCCATCTGTGATGTCTGGTTTATAGAAACATTGCTCTGTATTTTGCTCTACACAGCTGGAGGAAGTCATCTCTCATGTGGGCCATCTGGTCTGGTTTTTTTTGGTCTTCGATTTCACCACTAGAAGCCACTGGTTGCTTGGGAGAGCCTCATCTAAAGAAGCTAAGACTTGAACTTGTTCAGGGTGTATAACTACTGAGATTGTAGTAGACTACATTCTGGAACCCATTCTTGACATCCCAGAGGCTTGTGGGTGAAAGAGTGACAACTTGTTTACTTCAGCCCATACAAGCTTAACAGCATTTACATTTCTGTGGCGCCTCCTCACTTTTTCATGGCGTCAGTGATCTGAAGCTGTACATTTAACACCAAGATGGTTTAAAACCAAGAGCCATGGCTTTAGTCTAGGCATGAATAGCTTCAATTACCTTTTTTGCTGCTGCAGAAGTGCAGGTAGAACCTCTAGCATGACAACCATACCAACACAAGGCAACGCCTAACTATGACCTTCTCAGTCAACCACTTCAGGGCTCAACTTGTCTTGTATGGTTAAATTGTTTTTGTTTATATTAAGGACAACGCCAAAAAGGAGTTCCTGAGGTGACCAGTTGTATCGCCATGTACCCTTTAACCTCTTAAAGCTTGTCCCAAGACCATTTCTGCACCCAAAGATGACGTGGCAATACCCATGACTTCCCAGGGAGTGAAAAAAAAAATTGGGGGGGGCCACTTAGAGATTAGGATGAAATACATTTTGACCCCCTAAAAGGTAAGATGGACTGACCACCATACCAGGTTCTGAACTCCTTTTCGGCCAAAAGAAGCTACTTATGAAGTTTATGCAACATGGAAGAGACCAAACTTGCTTTCTTAAAAAAATAAAATTAGCTAAATGCAGCCGTTTTCGAGAGATGATTTTAAATGTGCCCCAAAAATGGCCATTTTTAAGTGTTATACTGTCTCACTTCAAACAATAATCAATTAAAATAAAAATTATTTATAGTTCCTTATTGGTATTTATACTAAGATTGGTGTAAGCTTCTAGAAGCGTATGACTTGTAAAAATGGTTGTTTAAATTAAAGAATTTAGCGCAAAATTAAGGAATCCCCCCCCAAAAAAAAAAAATCTGTAGTGTCCATAACCATTTAAATTTAATTCAATTTTATGTGTATAGCGCTTTTAACAATTGTTATTGTCGCAAAGCAGCTTTACACAATCAAAAGAATTATTTACATTTCAAATTCATGTTGCAATATCTTAACAATTTTGGATTTTAGAATAATATGCTTTTTCAGGTTTATGTCTTTTCAAGTGAAATTTAAATTGGCCAAGTTTCAGCTAAATGACCATTAAAATCATTGAAGTATTCGAATTCAAAAAAAGTTACAGGCACTATGTAAAAGGGCAAAAAAAGCTAATGCAAAAAAAAAACCCTAACAAAAAATCTCATCATTGTTTCAATATTAATGAACCTGACTGCTTAATTGGTATTATCAATGATTTGTTCCTAACTTTTTGTCCACAATTTTTCAGAAGAAAAAAAATGCATTTCATCTTTCTGGGTTTGGTTAAAGATTCAGTAGTTATGTAGTTGGAATCTATAACAGCTGTCCATCACACAGATACGAAGAATAGAATAGAAAAGTGCTCAAGTGAAAAGACTGGGTATTGTAATGCACTATTTAAAATTTCATCCTACATACTCGAGCATACCAGTTGATCCAAATCCAAGCCATGATAGTGATCTGTTAGCTCATGTGGATGGAGAGAAGAGAGTTTGAACTCTTACTGAGCTCCCCTATGACACTACAAGAACATCACTTAAAAAAAAAAATTCTTGACTAGCTTCATGTATTTTGATCAAAGGACATGATAAATGTTGCCCTGCATTCTAAGAAACTTTTTTATGACAGGCAAAAAAAAAAAAGACTAGTGGAACTGGAAATGCCTAAATTAGGCCTAAAAATGGCATAAAATCCCACCATAAGTATCATGTGTTCCTGCTACAGTTCTTCTAAGGAAGATTATCCGCCAGCTGAGTGCTGAGCCACCAACTGGCCATGTGCTACGCTCCTGCACAAGAACGCACACAGCACCTCAAGCAGTCACACTGAGTCACCCTGGGAAGATGCATAAAAACCCCTCTGGGGCTGAGCTGTCTACTGTGGTCAGAGTGTTTTGTAGGCATGCTTAGCCCTTGGGCTCTAAATGCATCACATTTTTAGGAAAAAAAGCAGGTTCTGGCAGTACACAAATTCTAGAGGTATTTGAGTCTGAAGTGGAAATAAAATGCACAAATAACAGTCACTGCATGCTAAATGATATAAAGTTACCGAAAAAAAAGTACAGTAGGTATGGTGCCAAAGCAACACAAACATTTATATTTATAATTATAATAAATGATAAAATGATAAACAGCACTCACCAGCCTCTTCATTAGGTACACCTGTCCAACTGGGTGTTTTATGCAAATATCTAATCAGCCAGTCACATGGCATCAACTTAGTGATTTTAGGCTTGTACACATAGTCAAGATGATCTGCTGCTCAAACCTGGTTCAAACCGAGCATCAGAATGGGGAAGAAAGTTAATTAACGTGACATTAAATGTGGCATGGTTGGAGGTACCAAACAGGCAGCAGTTTTTGAGTTTTCCAAAACTGCTGATCTACTGGGATTTGCAATCACAGCCATCTCAAGGGTTTGCAGGGAATTTATTAAAAAAGAGAAAACATCCAGCGAGCGGCAGTTCCCTGGCTGAAAATGCCTTGTTGATGCCAGAGTTCAGAGGAGAACGGCCAGACTGATACAAGCTGAGAAAAAAGCAACAGTAACTCAAAAAACATTTTGTGACAATTGAGTTGGACTGAAGAGCATCTCTGAACACACAACTCATTAAACATTGAAGCCGTTGGACTGCTACAGCAGCAGAAGACCGCACCAGGTGCCACTCCTGTCAACTCTGAACAGGAACCTGAGGCTACAATTTGCATGGGCTTACCAAAATCAGACAATAGAAGATTGGAAAAAACGTGATGAGTCTTGATTTCTGCTGCGACATTCAGATGGTAGGGTCAGAATTAGGTGCAAACAACATGAAATCATAGATCCATGGAGTCCTGTTGGTGGTGTAATGGTGTGGGGTAGATTTTCTTGGCACACTTTGGGCCCCTTAGTACCAATTGATCATTGTTTAAATGAAACAGCCTACCTGAATATTATTGACCATGCACATCCCTTTATTACCACAGGAAAACATGCCACATTACTAAGCTAAAATCTTCCCAAACTGGTTTCTTGACCATGATAGTAAGTTCACTGTACTCAAACGACCTCCACAGTCACCAGATCTCAATCCAGTAGAGCGCCTCTGGATGTGGTGGAGCGGAAGATTCGCATCATGAATGTACAGTGCTCAGAGCGCGGACTGCAGCTTTTAAATCCGGAGACCCAAGTGAGTACAAATCATCCCGGTATGCACTCAGAAAAGCAATAAAAACTGCCAAGGGACAGTACAGAGAA
>JAOVVA010000027.1:16479295-16496411 GCA_028565275.1 Leiocassis micropogon | reverse complement strand
GTTGGGGAACACAGGTCTAAGAATTTCATTACGGTAATGATGCCTCATTGTTATCTGTATATGACAATAAAACTTGACAATCGACAAATCTGCAGTGATGCTATCATGTTGATATGAACCAAAATCTTTTTAGCACATTTTTATCTACGCTTTCCGGAATGTTGGCAGTTCTGAAGGCAACAAAGGTTCTGACCCAATACTAGCAAGGTGTACCTAATTTAAGAGACTGGTGAGGGTACTGTATAAGCTACAGTATCATCAGTCCAAATAGCTCCATAATCAATCTTTCTATATATACAGTATAGAACAACAAAAACTGTACTACTAGGATCGTTTTATTTAAATGACTCCTACACACATTTTAGTAATGATACAGTCCCCTTTTCGACTTGGTTGATGGCAAAGTAGGAATTCAATGTTTTTCAATGAGGCAGTGATGAAAAGTTCTGCTTCTGTCAGCACTGAAAGCTGCACATTGCAAACGAAGCTTTCTGTCAAAAAAAAATCGCAGATTTCCATCAAGCTATAGTGGTCAGACAGACTGACAGATATATATATATGTTTTTTTTTAATCCAGAACATTTAGATGCCTAATTTATTTGGAAACTACAGCACAATGCACTTTCCACCACTTTTTTTATTTCAGAGATGTCAAAAAGTTTGCCCACGCCTTTTTTCTTCCCTTACATTAAAGGTTTGTACAATTTTTAAAAATCTTTTAATTACACTAATTCTGACATGATGTTAATGTAATATTATTGCCTCAATGTTAGGTTTCTCCATATTGCCATATGTTTGGCACCATGTTCTTACCTATGGCAGTTTCCCCCCCCACCGAATCCAACCCTAAGGGTGTGTGGCTGATACACAAGGACTAAACACTGCAGAATAGAGGAGCTCTGTGTTTTAACTTGGTAATAAATCACCCCAAGCCTGGCTCAGTGAAGAGACACGTTTGAAGGGAGAATGAATGTGCACAGGTTTACTACACTTCTCTTATATTTTCTAGTTGTATAAGTAATATGAGGACTCCACCGACAGTAATTAAAAAAATGGGCATAACTTTTTTATTAATTAACATTATAGCAACTCTGTCTCTATACAAAGCTACTACTCAACATGGATTCCATCACAAGCCATGCATTTGTGCCATCGAAACCCATTAAAACCCAACTCTCGAATCCGCTTTGTCGCAGTTAATGGTCTCTCCCTGGGTGGTTTGTCTTGAGTGTTGGTTTCTTCATCCATCAGCGCACATTGCTCTCGTCGATGATGCTATCTCTATAAACGTTCTGTAGCGCAGTGGGAGACCGCCAACCGCGACAATGGGGATTTTCAAAAGGGGATTTTTTTTGAGAGTTGGGTTTAACGATGCTGCAAATGCATGGCTTGTTATTGAGACCATGTTGCGTAGTACCTTTGCATACAGGAAGAGTTACTCTATAAAGTCAGGCAATAAAAATATTATGCCCACTTTTGCATTACTTTCAGTACAGCCCTCATCTTAACTGTTATTACTGTAATAAGAAGTAAGTTTTGCGTATTTTACTAATCTACCTGTATACACTATATAATGATTGCAGAAAATCATCGCTACATTTTATAGAATTCATATAAATGATAGATTAATTAAATGCACACTGTAAACATATTTAATATATTCATTAATAATCAATTAGTATATATATTTTGTTATTTATTTATTTATTTATCTTCTATTAACGCTTATCCTGTACAGGGTCGCATAGAATATCTTTTATCTACAAATAAAATAGAAAAGTCACATGCAAATATAAGGAAATACAAGTTGCACCCATTTAAACAAGTAGAGAAGTTTCTCTTTAGTAGAAAAATAGTCTATATTTGAGGCAGCAAGGTGGTGTAGTGGTTAGCACAGTGGCATTGCACGTCAAGGGTTTGATTCCCACCTCAGGTCTGTGTGTGTGTGGAGTTTGCTCGGTCGGTTTCCTCCCACAGTCCATAGACATGCAGATTAGGATAATTGTTGTTCCCAAATTGCCCGTAGTGTGTGTGTGTGTGTGTGTGTGTGTGTGTGTATGCCATGTCATGTGATGGATTGGCACCCTGTCCAGGGTATACCATGCTTTGTGCCCAAAGTCTCCTGGATCCTATATATTCATATTCATACTGTATATATTTTTATATTTATATGTCACTTTTCAATTGTATTTGTCTTATGAACTGGATTGCAAAACTATGATAGTTTATAGCCAAAAAAAAAAAAGCAAGTTCAGGTTAAATGCTCAGCTCAAGGACACAGCATGCATACAGACTTCATGGGCCTTTTCTCAAAATCATAAACATTTTTTATCTCCCACCAGCAGGCTGCTCTTTCTTTCTCACACTTCCTCTTCCCTGATCGACCCAGCAGTCCATGCTTTCTTTCCTTCTCAATGTGTACCACATGCCAGTCCTGAATGTTATAGCCAACATGAGCTGTAAGAAATACTGAGCTAGAACTAAGAGAAAGGAAGCAGTTGCAATATTCATTTTAGGTACAAAAAAAAAAAAAAAAAAAACTGGCATTAGCCTAAATTGCCTCTGATTGCAAGACGTCTCAGGACGCGTTAATATTGATTGCGAGTCTGATTAAATCCCCCTGTTGGAAATCCAGACGCCCACTACGCGTTCCTCGAACACTGGTAGGCAGGTGTCTGAATTTTGGGGTTTAATTAACAAATCTGAAACAAAGCCCCGATTTGTATGCAGACTCCGCAGGTAGTCCTTGGATGATGCAAAGGCAAACATGTCTTGGAGAGCCTTTTTGCAAAAACGACACCAGTCCATAATAAATGTCCTATGAAAAGACAGTATTTCTATCCACTTCATGAAATATGGTCCAACCCTAAAGTGAGTGAGAGAAGATGAACAAGAAAAAAACAGACCAGTCAACCAAATTAAACTTCTCCTTTGGGTTGGGTATTTCCTTGGGTTTATACTCAATATTGTGGAGTGGTATACTCTAGTGTGGAGACTACTCATGTCCAAAGAAAGGATTTTGCTGGAATTATAATTATTATTATGCATTATTGGATAATGTTGAAGGCAAGAAAAAAAAAACTATGTATTTAAAAAGTTTTGCGTGCAACAAAACCAACCACTTTTCAATCAACATTTTCTTGCTACTTGCTGTCTGAATCACTACAGTATAGAGTTATGGCATTTTTAAAAATTGAACAAAATTCACTCTGCAAAAATAAGCGATGATTTCATTGTATCTATATAAATAAATAAAGATTCTGTCTGTACATTGGTCAGAACTTGCTCTCTCAATGACATTTTTATGTTTCCAACTGGGGAGTGTGAAGGCCAATGGTGACCATTGTCTTCATTCCCATTGAGGAACTCTGGTCAACATTCACATGCTCATTCACACACTACAGGTAATTTGGGAACGCCAATTAGCCTAATCTCAATGTTTTTGAACTGTCGGAGAAATCCTGAGTACCCGAAGGAAACCCACCAAGCACAGGGAGACCATGCAAACTATATACACACAGGAATCAAACCCAGCCCTTGGAGGTACAAGGCGATAACGCAAACCACTCCACCACCTGTGCAGCCTATAATTTTTTTAATATGGTATCTTACACAGTGGCCCAAATTTCTGCATCCATAGGCATTTTTCCTCATCTAAAATATGAGACAACTTCAATACAAACAATAGAAGATCTAATAAAACTCATTTTCACATATGCAAGACAGGATTCTTCATATAGACAAGTTGCACCGCATTCGCTTCTTTGCATGTGGATTCAGACTTTTGAGCCATGCTGTATGGTTCTGCAAATCTGCTTTGGTGTCAATGTCCATCAATCAAAGCGCTATACAAATAACGTTGAATCGAAGTCAGTTGAGTGCCTAATAAAAGTTTATTAAAGATATGAGACGGTGGACGGAATATTGACCGGGGTCTTTATTCGGTTTGAAAATGAATGCAGTAAGAATAAGTATATTGTGTGTGGCATTTCAAAACATTATGAAAATGAGTAGAAAACTCTTCACAGGATTCTCCGTCATGTCCTCGTGATTCGTTATTGGGAATGTGATGAAGAGCTCTTGTAATTGTATCTGAAAAAAATAAAATAAAATAACACTTTCAAAAAAACGTGCTTATTTTAAGTACAGAGAGAAGTCTTAGAAATATGCGGGCTTCTTCTGATTCTTGCCTGCGGTGTGCAGATTGGAAAAAAAAAAAGATCTAAAGGGATCAGGAGTCTTTAATCTTTTACCCCTCAGCGTAGTTTTTCCGAGTACGTCGAGTTTTTTATTGATAGATTCCAGAATAGTGACCTATATTTTGGTGGTGTAGAGGTCGTCAGTGCCTGTGCGGTCTTTTATTTCCTCTTTGCCTGCTTTCCGCTTCTTCTACTTACAGTATGTTCTCGGCTGTAAGAAACCCTTGTGGACGCTGTCCAAAAGACAAAATGTCATATTTTATTTGGGTTTCAAAGGAGGTGATGTTTCTGCCAGGGTGAATAAACTTCCTGTTTTCATTGTGTCAGATATCACACATGCATATACTGTAGCTACCCAAAGTCTTCTCGTATACATCTAATGGTGACCGTCATTCGGCATTGGCTTTTTTGTTTTAGGAAACTCTTTATTTTTTGGGTGTGAGGCTATATTTGAAGTCATCGCTCTTGCAGCTAAAGGAATCTCACAGTAATCTTCATAGTGTTAAGACAAATATCTCAGAATTTTATTATAGGGAAGCTAAAAACAGGTTAAGGCAAGTCAAAGACAGTTTTAGTATTCTGTAAGACAACTACATTAGTTTAAACGATGTCTAAAGACCTATCTGCATCTTAAAAAAAACAACAACTTGCCAACAGTGTTTGACTGATGTTACTTCTAGTCAGTAACCTAGTGAACCTGTGGAAGGATATATTTATTGATGGAGGCTTATGTAAGTCGCTCTGGATAAGGACGTCTGCCAAATGCTGTAAATTTAAATGTAAATGTAAATGCAGTTTCTGATGTTTTTCTTGTTTGTATAACATGGGGTGATGGGGTAAGTCAAGCCGTGCATCCTACTTGAATAGAAAGTAGATAGAAGCCAGTTTTTTTTTTTAAACTTAATTTTCTTCCACCTTGGTCATCTGCCAATTCCTTCCCACTAGCAGGCCCTCCCCTGTTACTCAACAGGTACCCATCGGGGACTCATGAAAACTGCCGTTCATGCTACTTTACAGTGTGATCAAACATGAATAGAAGAAAAATACCCATGACTGACACAATGGACACTCAAAAGATAATAACCTTGTTAGACTTCCACTTGTTAGGGTATGAGGTAGTGTGGGAGCAATAACAATTTTATGATGCCAGGGTGAGTGGATGAGGATGAACAGACGGTATCAAGTGTAGGTTAGAGTGTTTACATACAGATGGACAGCAGGATGGACACCAAAACCAAAACACAGGGACCTATGGGGTCTCACTTAGGAGAGAGAACATGGAAGTTGCCAAAAAATAGAAAATCAATTAAACTACACTGTATCCCAAGTAGCAAACCTTACTGCTAATCAAAGCAACACTCACTAACCACACTATGCTAAGCTAACAAGAAATACTATATAGGGGGTGGGACTTGCCCTTTAACATACAGTAGGTAGGTGTTTGAAGAGTCAGAAAGTATGTGATGGAATGTAGGCGCACGCACAATCTTTCTTGTTCTCAAACCAAGGGACCATGGGACGAAAGGGAACACCAAACATATAAACAGGATATATACAGTATATACAAATAGTAAGTTAACAAACACCTGGTTAACCTGGCTAACAAGAGCTACAAACTAACAAACAAATAAAAAAAGGGCTTCATCCCTTCCATCCAGAGAGCACAGCCAATTTAGCTTGGCTTGGATTCCGAGCCATGGACGGCTGCGCATCACCAGGATTCCATCTTATAATTTTTTTTTTTTCCAGTTGCTCCATCAGAAGTCCAGACACAAGCCAGGATCTATCAGAATCTTGAGGTGGCTGGTTGTTGTTGTTTTTTTGCCTTTGTAAAAATGCATCATAATTGTAAGAATGATGCTGGAGGCTACAGTGGAAGAAATGGAGCTATGGGGTAAGATTAAGGGGAGATCGGAGACAGCTGCATTCTGGCACATTTTCAGGGTTCCAGTGGCGCACAAGTGATGATCTGCCAGGAGTGACGTACACTAGTTCAATCTGGAGATGATGAGAGACGAGCGGTCACCATGGAGAGCAGCGGATTTGGATTTCTCACCAAATCTTCCTGAACCACGATTTAGTGCACTTGCGAATCCCCAGAGGAGAGTTCTGACAAGAGCAATGACGAGATCTTGAAGCCGAGTGGCCTTAATTTCCCATCCAGCGTGATGAACCTCTGTAATCATGAACATAGTTTAAAGCGCTGGTGCCAAAACTAACCTAAACAGACGGCAGATTGGTGTAATCCTTCACTCTCCACTCCAGCACTGATTTCCATCTCATTTTTATCTATCTGCTCAAGTGCGATCTTTTTTTCCACGGGTGAAATGGTTTACAAATTCTGAGCGGTACTACATCAAGTGATAAATTGCCGCCAGCAGCGTTTAAATTGTCTCTAGTGTCCACTCTATGGTTAAACCAATCTCAACAGTATACTATTGTATGCTCAGCTATGAATTATTGTGCAGATTTGTAATACTCTTGAGAATAAAAACTTGATTTATAATGTTTTGAAGCTCCGAGGGTCTAGTACATTTTTCAATACCTGATGCATTTGACTCAGAATCGAGACTTATCTGGTGCAGATTTACTGAATATCTTAACATAAAGAAACGTAAAATGTGGTGTGATTATTTAGTTTCAGCCAAAATATAATTCACCGTCGTTGAACATTCATCATAGAAACTCAACAACTAGGTTTATGATATTATAATGCAGACAAATTTCAATAAATTCATGTTTATTACATTTCCTGAGATACTGTAATTCATCTGTTTTTCCCTCTGCTCCACTTGTTGTATGTTTTATTTAATAATTTCACAGCATTTTAAATCTTTTTAACATGTTTTTTTTTCTCTAATTAAGCTTGGGTAACATTTCCAACACCATACCAAAGTTTAAATGATTATTTCTGCTGATATGGAGACATAAGTGTTAGGCCAAGTAGCAAGAAGTTCTGTTAAGATTTTGCCAGAAATAGCTGTCAGAACAAGCAGCATGGCTGGAAGCACAGAAATATCTAAAATCACCAACTTTCAGCAAGGTCAAAGTAAGGGGAGTGAGAAAAACAAAAGTCAGAGAAATTGCCGAAAAAGGATGTATATACACATTATAACGGAAGGATGTCTTGGCAAGGAACAGTGCTAGTGTATACAGTATAAGTTTCTTAATGTGTAGACAAGAGACAGGTCTATTACAGAGTTGCCTCATGGAGTGTTATGGATGGATGGGTATTTTCCTTAGACGCAGGAGGACACAGGCTTCAGAAACTTCAAGGTTGCAATTTGATTAGCTCCTCAAACTTGGTCACTCACTCACTTTTCGTCTATACCATTTTATCCTGTATCCCAGGAGACAGGGCATGAGGCAAGGAACACCCTGGTCAGGGTGCCAGTCTATTGCAGGGCACACACATACACTTAGTCACACTCATTCCTACATTAGGAAACGCCAATCAGCCTAATCTTTGGACTGTGGGAGGCCACTGGAGTACCTGGAGGAAACCCATCAAGTACAGAGGAAACATGCAAACTCTATGCACACAAACTCGAGATGGGAATCGAACCTGGAGGTGCGAGGTGACAGAGCTAACTTCTACACCACTGTGCCGCCTACTTTCACATCTATGCATGTAAATATTTAGTAATCATAGTATAACCTAGTGTCTATGCTATTATTATTATTTATTTATTTATTTATTTTATTATTAATAATAATATACTAGTAGTTGTAGTAGTAGAATCAGTGGTAGTATTATCAGAAGTATTAAAAGTTAGTAGTAATGTCAGTGGTAGTAAAATGATTATACAGTATGCGGTTATGATTATGGTTGTAATAGTAGTATTAGTGGTGGGCGTAGTACTAGTAGAATCAGTGCTGCTAGTGGTAAAAATAGAAGTAATAGTAGAAGTAATAAGACTTTCACAATTCTTTATAAAAACAATACTTTTGATAATTCTTGTTATGCATCCCTACTAATGGTCTAACCAGAAATGCAAAAAAAAAAAAAATCACAGTCAGGCCCTGGAAGTGTTCATGCAGCTCAGATATATTTTTCCATTAGACCACAGGTGCAACCCACACTGCATGGTGTGGCATTTTCCTGGCTAACACACCCGCCTGAACCGATACACTATATAATTAATTGGATGGGCTAATGCATGAAAATTGCTACAATGCTCCATCCAAGGGCCTGTTTGACAGAATTTTGGCCCCTGGGAGACTAAGAAGCCTGGCTCAGGGTCCATCCTTGATTTAAGAACTTACTATAGATGCTGGGAAAAGAAAAAAAAAAACTGGCAGGAATTTTAATGGCAAAAAAATTCAATCTGAGCCCACAAAAAAAGGTGCTTTTGTTTCTCTCTACTGAGTGTCCTGATGGGATAAGGGGACTCAAGATATGCAGTCAGGCCTGTGCTGTAAAGCATTTAGCCTTGTTTGAAGGCTTCACCAACTGAGTGAGTTAAATGGACCAAGTCAAGTGTAATTATACAACAGTTGGCCCATTATCCTATTAGTAGGCTAATCATTGCAGCTCTCTTGCCAGTCACAAGTTAGTAGTCATAAGCATGCCTTTATATTAAGAGGATGTTGTTCAGGGCATTGAACTGACAGCTCTGGCACAAACCAGACAGTACTTTGGCAATCACAAAGATGGATTTTTTAGAGCAATACATGAGGGATTGATAAATATGAGGTATTGATATCAAATCTTGATCCGGTGACTTTCAAGACTTTGATTAACACATCGTCTATGTTCAAAAGGTACTTTCATGTTGTTTTCAAATGCTGCACTGATGTAAGATCCACACACACTTTTAACTTTAACAGATGTCATTAAAAATAATGTGAAAACCTAAAGCTTCATCAAAGCACTACCAGGAAATAAAGTAGGTTTGAAATGCATTACAAGGGCCAGGAAGCGAATAATGTATACATACAAAACAAAAAGATAATCTCAGATACATTTGCTGTGTAGGGTAAAATTGGATTCTGTGCTCATTCTCATGCATGGTTGTTCATCGCGTCCATCAAAAAGCCAATGCTGTTCTCAGAGGGGAAACAAGGGGCGAGAACAACCAGCTCTGAGTGAACACTTGTTTAGCCATAATTAAAGTGGAGAGGTCTAAGTCCTCAGACAAGTGCACAGACCAGCGGTTCTCTGGTCCAAACACAGTGAGGAGCCAGCAAATACAAAGGGAGCAGCTAATTATGAAACAGAAGCAAAATGTACTTCTTTAGGGAAGCAATATCTGATTATGAGCACTTCATAGAGATTGTTCTGCCTTGTTGGATAATTTGCTATGGTTCATTGAGCAACTGGTGAGAACAAAATGTCAAAAGGCTGAGTTTTTAAAGTTCCAGGAATGATTTTTCAAGTCTGGAGGAAAAAAATTACAAGCAAAAGAACATTTCCAGGAAAGGTTATATAGTGGGAAGTGTTCAGATAGCTTAATTACACCTTATTTATGTAAGGGCTTCATGACCAATGCCATAACAACCATCAGCTGATGTAAAGATTTCTTTTATAAAATTAATGCGAAATCCAATTCACGTTTATGTGAACTACAGTAGCCTCAACCAAATCAAATTCAAGTGAAAAACTCAGGCCTAAGTCATACAGTACTTATAAGTCAGACTCACAAAGTTTGAAGCACATGGATCAGTCAAACTCAGGTTTGAGTCATAATGTCCAGTCAAACTCAGATTTGCCATACGGATCAGTCAAACTCAATTTTGAGTCACACTAATCAGTCAAACTCAGGTTTGAGTCACATGGATCAGTCAAACTCAAGTCTGTCATATGGATTAGTCAATTCAGGTTTGAGTTACAATGACCAGTCAAACTCAGGCTTGCCATACTGATCAGCCAAACACAAGTATAAATCACACAGATCACTAAAACTCAGGTTTGAGTTACACTGATCAATCGAACTTAGGTTTGAGTCACATGGATCAGTCAAACTCACGTTTGTCATACAGATCAGTCAAACTCAGGTTTGAGTAACATGGATCAGTCAAACTCAGGTTTGAGTCACAATGACCAGTCAAACTAAGGTTTGAGTCACAATGACCAGTCAAACTCAGGCTTGCCATACTGATCAGTCAAACTCAAGTATAATTTACACAGATCACTAAAACTCAGGTTTGAGTTACACTGATCAGTCAAACTTAGGTTTGAGTCACATGGATCAGTCAAACTCAGGTTTGTCATACGGATCAGTCAAACTCAGGTTTGAGCCACATGGATCAGTCAAACTCAAGTTTGTCATATGGATCAGTCAAAGTGATAATGACCAGTCAAACTCAGGTTTGAGTCACAATGACCAGTCAAACTCAGGTTTGAGTCACACGTATCAGTCAAACTCAAGTATAAGTCACACAGATCAGTCAAACTCGGTTTTGAGTCCCACTGATCAGTCAAACTCAGGTTTGAGTCGCACTGACCTGTTTAACCCAGCTTTGAATCACACTTACTAGTCAAACTCAAGTTAGAATCATGCAAATCAGTCAAACCCGGGTTTGAGTCATACTGATCAGTTAAACTCAGGCTTGCCATATTTATCAGTCAAACTCAGGTTTGAGTCACATGGATCCGTCAAAGTCATGCTTGAGTGACACTGATCGGTCAATCAGTTTTAGCCAATCAGTTTAAGCCAATCCATCTCAGACTCAAGTTAATCACCATTAAATCAGTCAAACTTAATTGATTTAATTGTAAATGTGTCAAACTCAAGTGAATCAAAACGCATCAATCAATCAAATTAGTCAGAAGAAACTGAGAATTCAGTTCAGCACCAGTGGATTTATTTTGAGAAATAGGGCATGAGAAGACACATTATCCTGGACATACAGCAAGCCTGACAACAGGCTTCATCAGGCCACAGGCAGCCATCGACTCTTATCATTTCTCAGCCAAGCGATAAGTGCTCTATGTTATCCCCAGTGGCCCTCAGCTCACAGTAAGACTTATCAATTTAATCCCAGTCAAAACCACCTGGCATTCTTCACACACAACCAGACAGAAACACATTCTCAAATGAACCGCCGCTGTGGGCCAAAAGGCCAGCACCAGAGCACACCACGGTCAGCTCGGCTATCATCCGAAATGCATGGTTAAAGCAAGATAATTGAGAAGCGAGCTCTGTGCTTCCCCGGGGCTGTCGGCATTAGCAGCCAATCAACTCCTGCTACTGTAATTTACCTGCATGCAGCCACCGTGACACAAAAATCCCAGAACGCTGAGGTACCTGGTTCACAAAAATGCTCTGCTACACTCAGCAGCTGCATGCTTTATCCCTTCTTCCTCATATAGCAGCTCATCAGTCATACACAGGACTGATCCATTAGAGAGACTCAGGGTATGTATGATGGATCTGCAGTGTTATGTATGCATCAGAGACTCGAACATTTACAGTGCTTTAGATATCCATCAGTTACATAACCAATATAATAAAGGTTTGCTCTGATGAACTGTACACACGTGACTGGGAACGGTCCTCGCCTGAAAATCGTCCTAACATCCTCTGAGGATATGAATAATGACACCATAACAGAGCTTTGGTTACATATTAATGCATCAATCCGAGAGCTGCACTGGCAACTGTTCTGGGTGAAATGAATCCCAATCCAACATGGCCAGTCTCTAATGGAGGGGCTGCGGGTTTCCCAGCTGACGTCCCATATGGGAGGAGGGAGAGAAAAGAGCTGGGAGCTGGCTAAGGGCCAATTCAATCGTCAAATGGCAGGTGCTGAGCACCTTGTTTCGCCAACAGGATGATCCGAAATAGCTGTACTTGTAAGGTGTTTTGCTTCCTAGAAATCATTATAAACAAGAGCTTATTGTAAACGTACAGGCGAGTACGTTATCTATTAGCAATACATCATATTCTAGATATATGCAACTTTCAGACAAGTTGACCCTTGGTTGTGAGCCATAAGTGACCCAATACCTAATATCCCTAAGTGCATATCCTCTATTCAATAATACACAAAGTCCCACACAAAGTAGAAGTTAAGTGAAGTCCTTTGAGTGGATAACTAGATAGTAAGAAGTTTTTCAGATCACCAAAAAAGAGCTTGACGACCATTAAAGATGACTTCCTTTTTTTCTATTTTCTAGATTGCATAAAAGATAGATAATGCTGTATATACATTTTTAAGATTTGGCTTGAAGCCTTTGAACTGATTGTAAATATGAGATGATCTACAAGCCAATCCTAACACAAGAGATGGGATCAATGGGGGTGAATACGGAGCCAGAAACTTTAGGTCCCAGTCTTCCATTGATATTTAGATTTGGAAAGTTCCTTGTATATAAAGTTGAGATACTATGCATATTATTAAAATCATATTCTTTATAGGAAGACATGTCCAAGAAAAATGTATTTAATGTAAGTATTTTAACAGCCAAAAACATTCATTTCAGTGTGACATAAGTTAACAATAAAACCTTTTTCAGACATCAAGCTCAAATCAGATTTTTGGCATATCTAGGTTGGACTCAGTTTGGAATGTTCATGAAATCTGAACCGGACAAAAATAATCACATTGAATCTGATTTATTTGCAAGTCCGATTTGAACCACATTCAGATGTGATTTGAAATTTGATGCACAGCCACATTCCATCCATTTGTGGTCAAACAATTATTCAACGCTGGACACAAGCAGCAAAAAAGCATGATGATTACTATTGTTTTAAAAGCCGGAAATGCTTTGTGTGGATTCATGTGACGAGTAATTTTCTCAAGGAACAATTCTCACACGCATATAAGAATGTTTAAGTAAAAATATACTATTTTTTTGGGAGGGTCTTCATTCAAGTCCTTCCTGTTCTGCTGGACAAGGGCATGAATTAGCACATCACTCCCCCAAACAACACAGCAATTAGCATTTACTTATATCTGAATAGAGTCGTTTACTGTACACAAATCTTGCATGTGAATGGAGCGCTAAGCATGGGGACGGGTCTCCAATGCGTGTGGAGACAAGAATCTGATATTTGGCAATTAACTTTTTGGAAAGAAAACCGTCTACTGTTTGTGTACATATTTTTTTCTGGCTTGCTACAATAAAATTTAATTTACAAAAACACTTGCGCATAGAAAAAAAGTAATTGACATCGTCAACGCCCAAAGGGTTAATCAGATTCCTAAAGATATGTCTCAAATCGGATTTTAAACTTTCCATTACATCACTCGAAAGATAATGTGTTAGGTCAAGTCACCGCCATTACATGAAAAGAGACATGGATCAATGGCTGAAAAACGAGCATAAACATGATGGAAGAAATAGAGATACTGCAGTTAAGTCTTTCTGATAACATGGTTAATGTAGCTGCACGGAAAATTCAAGGCCGTTGCTTTTACATACTTGGCGGTAATACTGTACTTCCAAAAGTGGAAAAAAAAGACCCTTGTCAAGCACAGCAACTTAACTTTTTTCCGCAGAGCACCTGACTTAAGTGCAGTATGGAAATGGAGAACTATAGTCTCTGGACAGAGGATGAAATGAAATGTCTGATAGCACTTTGGGAGGATGAATCAGTACAGGCAAGTCTAGAGGGAATGTAGAGAAACAGGGCGATATATGAGGAAATATCGCACTGCATACAAGCCTCTGGCGTCGTTACCACAGCAACCGTTGCAGATAGTTTGACAATGTGTCAGACCAGGCCTGCAAGTCTAAACAGAGCCTGATCACTTTTAAAGAACCGTGTGGACGGTCAGGTCTAATGATCAGATTTGTGAAACAAATCAGATTCGCCTGCAGTCTGAACAAGGACTAAGAAAAACGGGCTTCTGATTCACATGGAACTGAGACATGCCTGTGCAAACCTCATGCAAATCTATGAATATTTATGCGATTTTATTCATAGTCTGAACGCAGTCCCTTATCAACGTCATTCAGTTTTTTTTAGTCATCAGGCGAAATCTTCCAGCTGCAAAACTACTTCACACCACAAAATAATAATTTTTTTTTTTTTTTTTAAGTTTTGCATTCCTCTTTCTCCTAATCTGATCTCTTCCACTGGTTCTTTCACCACAAAGCTGATTATCCCCCCTGTGTGTCTTTCTATCATTGGCCACATCAACTCTGGCATCTCCTGATGCCCATCTGTGATGCCCTCTGCAATTACTGCCAGCTCGGTGTCTGCTACCGACGTGAAGGACAACATGAGCGATGACACGCGGCTCAGCAGGTGTTAAGAGGAAGTGTGTGAGTCACTAAACTGTATGTCCTACAAAAAAGAAATTCAAAGAAAATTGCAATGGCAATATATTTAACAGTCAGAGTAGGATGATGGTGAACTGAATAGCTCAAAAAGTATTTTTATTATATATAGTGTATTCTGTCTCGCTCCCTTCCTCTCTCTCTCTCTCTCTCTCTCTCTCTCTCTAACACATGCTCTTATAAGTCTCACTCCACAAGTTCAAATCAATAAGCCATAATTTTTATTGCAAGCGTGCAATTCAGCCTGCAGTAGTAAAGGCAGCTGTAACACAGCACCACAAAGACATACTCGATGTGCCGTTAGCCAGAAATGAATTCCAGCTCTGAATGGACATTACTGCAAAGAAACAGGCAATCTTACAATCAATTTGCGCTAAGGCACCACACACACGGACACACATGCACAAGCACACACGCGTACACACACACACACACACACACAATGTGACTACATGCTTTAAACCTGCAAGCAACATGAAAGCTTGCATAAATATTTTAATATTAAAATATTGATATATATGATAATATTATAAAGGTTATAATATACTGTATATTTTTTTGGCTGACACTTTATATACTGCTCAAAAAAAATAAACAGGGAACACTTTGTCACGGTTTGACTTGTTGACTTGAGTCATGCATACACATATGAGAGGCGTTCAAGTCAAACTGGGACTAAGTGTTCCCTTTATTTATTTGAGCAGTATATAAGTATATATATATATACTTATTTGGTTATATAAGTGTGAATTTTGTATGCTGTTTCACAATGCTATAACCCCACCTCCTACAGTTGTGACACATTGGATAAATCTGCCTGCAGTTGTGTTTGTGGAAATGTAAACATGCAATTAAGCAGTAATAAAAAAAAAAAGTTAATCAAGTTTTAATTAAATGTAGAAAAGTCATGCTTGGATTGTGTTCCTGTAGTGAGGCCTGGCAGGAAACAAGTGCTGAGTTATATTGCACACAAAAAACTTTTGAATTACAAAGTTTATTTAAAAGTTATAAAAACATTCAAAACAATGCAAAAAGTTCAGTTTACAGCAGCATCAGCCTCTTCCTCTAACGCAATCAACTTCACTTACTGTAGGTCAGAGTGAGATTAGTTTCAGATTCAGATAAGGTCAGATTCAGGGATCGACAGGGATCACATATATACTGTATGTCTGTGGTCCCAAAAGGTTATAACAATAAGTTTAGAAATCCCGACTGGACAATGAGGGACAGCAGACGTAACCAGGCATATAGTACCAAACACAACACATGAATCTCATGGATCTTGTACACAAAGCAATCCTACACAAATGTTTCTCTGCTGCTTTCTGGGCATCCTGCAACTCTTTTTCTACTTGCTGCTGTCTTCTCTCTTATACTGTATCCTTCTTATCATTAAGTCTTGGTGAGTATTTGGGAATTCTTTAGTTCCGTTTAAAGTCCTTGCTATGGTGCTATATTTTTGTTCCTAGGAACATTACTTCTAATTACTACTTCAGCTCAAAGAACCATAATATCATTTATTATGACATCTGGGGCAAATGACCTGAAAAAAAAAAGAATTTGCCCAGTGTCTGTTCTTGCTGCTGAGTGTTGTTTATCTTTATACAGTCCATACAGAGTCAAAATGTAACAATAGGAGTATTTATAAATGTTTATATTGGAAATGCAATAATTATATTAACTAAGTAAAACTGATTTCCCCTTTCTGTATATTTCTTAAATTCATTTTAAAGTGGTTGTAAAATAATAATAATAGTAAGAAGAAGAAGAAGAAGAATGAGGCTAACAAAGTTTGCTTGGGTGGCACAGTGGCACATTGATTAGCACTCTGGCCTCACACCTCCAGGGTTGAGGGTTCTATTCCTGCCTCAGGTCTGAGTGTATGGATTTTGCATGTTCTCCCTGTGCTCCAAAGACATGCAGAGTATGCAAATTCCATCCATCCATCTACTGTAGGAACCTCTGTAGTCCAACTAGGGACCATAAAGGGCAATGGTGACCACTGAATTTATTCCCATTTGTATAAACTTTGGTAGGACCTCTGAGCAACATTCACACGCTCATTCACACACTACGGGCAATTTCGGAGCGCCAATTAGCCTGATCTGTATGTCTTTGGATTGTGGGAGAAAACTGGAGAACCCAGAAGAAACTCACTAAGCATGAGGAGAACATGGAAACTCCATGCACACAGACCCAGTGCAGGAATCGAACTCACAACCTGGAGGTGCAAGGCGACAGTGCAAAACACTAAGCCACTGTGCCACTAGCATGCTAATTGGTGTTCCCAAATTGCCCACAGTATGTGAATGAGTGTGTGTGTGTGTGTGTGTGTGTGTGTGTGTGATCTGAAATTGATTGGCACCCTGTCCAGTGTGTAGCTACTGTAGCTTTGTGCCCGAGGCTTCCCTCGACCCTGTACAGGATAAGCAGTATGAAAAATGCATGAATGAATGAACGAAAGCCAGTTTGTAGTTTCCATTTTTATATCATAGTTTCTTGTATCCTGAATTTCAGCATCTTATAGAATAAAAAGTGATGTTTATGAG
Organism: Leiocassis micropogon; assembly: GCA_028565275.1. Taxonomy (NCBI): domain Eukaryota; kingdom Metazoa; phylum Chordata; class Actinopteri; order Siluriformes; family Bagridae; genus Leiocassis; species Leiocassis micropogon. The sequence continues at coordinate 16,479,429 of JAOVVA010000027.1, read as the reverse complement.
TAAAAACGCTGTCACAGCATAAACGTGGGCGATTCATTCTCTCCTTTATTGGTCTAATATTGCCTTTAAATGACATTCCATAGACGTTTTTTTGTGTTGCACAAAGACAAGAATGAAAAATTGTTCTAGCAGGA
>JAOVVA010000027.1:16466672-16479195 GCA_028565275.1 Leiocassis micropogon | reverse complement strand
CTTCACTCTGCGGTCCAGCTCACCCCAAACCATCTCGATTGGGTTCAGGTCCGGTGACTGTGGAGACCTTTTTTTGTACATAACTCCACATGTGTTCATTCATAGTTTTGATGCCTTCAGTGAGAATCTACCTACTATCTATCTACTATCTATATATATAGAGAGAGAGAAAGAGAAAGAGATCACAAGAAATATTCACTTACCTGTAACGTTAGAACTATAAATAACTGCAGAAGTGAGATTTTTAATTTAGATGCTTAAATGCTGACGTGCACAGTTTTCACTTTTAACTCCATTGTGCATTAAACTCTACGCCGCAGCCTAAAATACCATATGTTTTTTTAATAGACCCTAAACATACAGTATGTGATATTTGTCAGACATGGCGCTAAACCCCTCTAAGACTGTTATAGCACTTAGAGTCTTAGTCTCAAGTCTTAATACTGATGCATAATATTGTTATTAAATCCTAACCATGATGCATTCCCTTTTATGAACATTGCCCATGCTGTTTACATGCCTTCACCTAATATCACTCTCTTTATTCGAAGCAAAAGTCAGTTCAGAGTGCTTTCACTTTCATCTCATTCACCTAAATGGCAGGTAGGTGGATAAATTCGACCTAAAGTGTTGCACTAATGCAAATCAATTCATCTGTGCCTCCAGATCTTCACATATGAGCTTTGATTTAGGCTTTTAGCACTGGGATATCTCATCTTTTTAACCGTAGGAGGAGATGACGGTCCGATTTCAACACTTCATTACTCATCTGAGTTCAAATGACACATGAAAAGACGGAGCGAAGCTAAATAAATCCATAGCGTTTGTCTATTTATAGATTTTTTTCCCCCCAAATGTGAAATAAGAGATGCTTATCTGAGTCGTGGTTAAGATAACATGCTTTCATTGTGTACACACTCTCCTTATTCTCTTTCTCAGGTGCACACACACACACACACACACACACTCGTTGATCAGCCATAGCATTACCACCACCTGTCTAATATTGTGTTCCCAGGAACCAGGATGTTAGTATTATCTCTGTTAAGTCCTGTAAGTCCAGCTCCCACTGTACATTCCCAGTGGAACGAAATTAGTTTCAGCACTAAACCTAATTAGCTTGCCTTTTCAGGAGGTCATGACATCGAGGTCATGACGGCTGGGACGCTGTGAAAAAAAAAAAAAACAGTAAACATTTAGTCAAGCAGGATTTTAGAGTACAGCTTGACTCTTGTTTTTCACTCAGAAACTTTCTCACGGATTCTCAAAGTGACTCGTGGAAAAAAAAAGGAAAAAAAAAAAAAAAAAAACACACCACTAAACAAATCAATCTTCCCAGTGGACACAGCCCTTCAATTTGTCAGCGCAATTTGACCTCAAAATAAACACTTTATGTTCACGTACCGACTGTGTCAGAAATGTTACGTGTCAAAAATCCCAGTGCTTGTCAACCAGGATGCAGGGGTTTAATTGATGGGTCCAGATGCGGCTTTTATTAGAGTAACTGATGGAGAGAAAAATATGCCTTTGGGAAAAGAAAAATGAAAATGAGATAAAGCTACAAAATTGTCATAATATTGAGACGTGAATGCAGAATTGTAGCATATTCTAAGAAATAAATGAAAATGATTCAGACGAAACAAGGAATTTTGACATCATAGGGAATCGTAGGGAGATTGTCAGAAATTTAAGAGAAATGATAGGGTAAAGGTGAACCTTGTCCCCACCAACCTAGTGGCACAGTAGTGAAGTGCTCGCCCGATCATCGCTGGAGATTATGAGTTCAAATCCCAGGTGATGCTGTCAGGTTGGCCTAGATGGAGCTGATTGGCCAGCGTCTTCTCCGAGTGGAGGGATGGGAGGCACGAAGCACTTTCACATCAGTCAGTCACGGCTCTACAGCCAATCACGGGCATCTGCGATCTCAAGCAAGCGGAAGGAGTGGATAGCACTGTCCTCTGAGTGAGCAAGCAATTCGAAAAGATGCGGTTGGTGGCGTCAAGTGGCTCGGAGGAAGCACATGATAACCTTCGCCATCCTTAGTTGGTAGTTGTAGTCTTGTGGAAATTACTTGATAATGGGTATTGACTACAAAAATCTACTGAATATTCTAAACTACTTATAATCACAATTTGCTAACTAATACCGTGAGCTTTCATTAGCAAATCCTGCACTGCTGTAAATACCAGTAAGGTAAATTGTAGACAATTGTGTCTGTTTATAGACAGTGGATGATGGATTGGCACGGTCGTAGCTTAGCTAAGTCATAGATACTGTAATTGATTACATCATCCTTTTCTGTAGCTAATGTGTGGCCAATTCTTAGATGATTACTGTACAAGGGGCCAAGAATTTAAATTCAGAAAAAGTCAACAGTCTCTTATGAAAAGCCTACATGCAAAGATCGTTTGAAAGCTAATACATACGGTGTTCCCGTAAAGGAAATATGAACATATGAAAAAGATGAAATGACTCATAATATTTAACCACGGTGTTATCTGGTGTTAGCTTTAATTAGATGAAACTGATATGTTGGAATGGATTTATACAGAAAATACGAAACTCATCACCCCAATTATAAGTCTTGAAAGTGTTTTCTAATTACCTCGACTCTGAGCACTTCGAGTTGCCATGGCTCCAGTGGAGCAGGCCAAACTAAACTGAACTCTTCAAGGTTGTCATGGAATTTGATACAGATGTGGTATATTCATTGCTCCTGTTTATCTCTCAGCACCGTTTAATCTCCTCGGAATTGAAAGAGAAATAAATCAGGAAACTCTATTATGGCTTAAAGCTGGTCCTGAACACTGTGTTAGAGACATGCTAGAGATCAAGTCAAAGATTATGGTATCCGAATGTTGGTTAAAGGATTCAATAAGCAAAAAATATATTAAAAAAGCTTGTGTTGTTAGAGGAAAAAATTTTCAAATTTGAACTGCGTAAATTTGCCAGAAGCGAATCCATTGGATCCACCTTTAAAGGCAATCTGCATTGCATTTCCCGGTATAATTATGCACAAGACAGCATCTTGAAGTCACTTCCTTAGCAATCTGATGCTCAGTATGAACTTCAGCAGATCATCTTTACCATGTCTACAGGCCTAAATGCTTTACACTGCTGCCATATGATTGGCTGATTAGATATTTACACTAACAAGAAACTAAATATACACATTACCAGTCAAAAGTTTGGATACACCTTATTTCATAATCTCCTTTAAACAGTTGATATTGAGATGTATCTGCTACTTATGCTCTGTAAATCCTTCATAACGGCTCTAATCTGAGGTGCTGGTTGTTAATTGGTGATTTCTTTGGCTGGTGACTCTAAATGAACTTCTCCTCTGCAGCAGAGGTAAGTTTTGGTATTGCTTTCCTGGGAAGGTCTTCATAAGAACCAGTTTCATTATGGTGCTTGATGGGTTTTACAAATGCACTTACTGTACTGACAATACTGTTCTTGCAAGAAGTGTATTCTGTAAACATTAGAAGAAGACAAGAAGACAAGATGGCGCCAATGTGTGGCTTGCCGTTTTCTGCTGACATTGTTTTTGGGATTATTATTGTTTTTGTCACTTGTCACTCAAAAAGTTAACTCTCTGTTGGTATATGATCGCCAAACACTCTTGAACCTTCGGCCTGCTGTGGAAAATTTACCACGGTTTGAGAATAATGAGCAAAATCACTTGCCCCCACTGTTATCGGGAATACCTGCTCACCTCTACCGCTGTGCAGTTCCAGGTCGCCGGAGAAAGCGCTCCCGTCGCCGAGGCAAACGCAGCGGTCGTCAAGTGATGCTTAAGGCCTGTTTGGCATGTTTTCCTGAGATGTTTTCCTTGTTCATGTTTTCCAATCGATCCATGGAACTGATCAGTACCGTATTATGTCTCGGGGTTTCACGGACGCGGTACCCTGCCTGGTACCTGTGGTTGGCTCGGGTGAATTTTCTTGGTCGCATCGTAGCGCTCTGCGTTTTCGCCGGCTGCGAGAGGTGAATACGGGGAACCTGTGCTCGCTGTGTCGGGCGCCTTGGCCTTATCTCAACCCATCCTTGACTCTAAACAGGATGACCAAGATGGGCCTGGTAAATGTGAGGTCACTGACCAACAAAACTTTCATTCTAAAGGAGTTGTTCACCTCACGAGGTTTGGACTTCCTTTTTATTACGGAGACATGGCTGAGTGTTGGTGAGTACAGGGCCTTCTCTGAACTTCTCCCCCCATCCTATGCTTATCTAAACTCCCCGAGAACATCGGGTCGAGGAGGAAGAATCGCGGTGGTCTATAGGTATAACTTCTATTGTAAGCAGCTGTCGTTATTGACTTTTTCCAGCTTTGAGCTGAACTTATTTGAGCGTGGCCGCTCTCACACAGTGTTGTGTAGAGTGATTTATCGTCCACCTAAGTATAATAAGGACTTTTTAATTGACTTGTCAGACTTTTTGGCTGAAATGATGCCGAAATATGATGTCCTTATTGTGGGTGATTTTAATGTTCATGTCTGTTGCCCTGAGAATCTGCTGGCCAAAGATTTTTTAAGTTTAATTGATTCGTTTGGTTTTGTGCAGTCAGTGTCGGGCCCCACACAGGAGCAGGGGCACACCCTTGATCTTGTTTTATCTCATGGATTATCTATTTCTAACATTGAAGTCTGTGATGCAGTATTTTCTGATCATATGCCTGTTTTGTTTAACTCTGTTCTACCGAATAATGATGTTAAACCCTGTGTGCATGTACGGCGCTGTCGCATGTTTGACTCCTCCACCGCCGCTCAGTTCTCTGATGCGTTTAACCGGAGCTGTGATGATGACATCTCAGAGTACACTTCTGTTGCTGGCTTCAACACTGAGGCACTAGCATCCTGGTTCCATTCCACCTGTAAGGCTGCCTTGGACTCCGTGGCTCCATTAAAAATCAGGCGCCCCAAAGTTAAATACGAACCCTGGTTAAACGATGAGACTCGTGCTGTCAGACGTGAGTGTCAAAGAGTGGAACGAAAATGGAAAAAGGACAAATTGCAAGTGTCTTTTATTTTGTTTAGAGATAGTTGGCGTCTTTATCAGAAAACTGTAAAAGCTGCAAAAACCAAACATTATTTGGAGTTAATTTTAGCTAACTGTCATAAGCCTCGTGTTTTATTTCAGTCATTTAATGCAATTAAAGAGCATTAAAATTAGACAGCTCCAGACTGGTTTAGGTCCTATCTTACTGATAGAACTTTTTCTGTTGCCATCCACGCCTTCATTACCACTCGCATTGATTACTGTAATGCTCTGTATTTTGGGGTTTCTCAGACAGCATTACATCGGCTACAGCTGATCCAAAACTCTGCTGCTCGACTATTAACGTCTACGAAAGAGAACATACAGTATCTCTCCAGTTCTGGCTTCTCTTCATTGGCTCCCGGTACAGTACCAAATTAATTTTAAAATTATCTTGGTCACGTTTAAATGTTTACATGGCCATGCCCCGCCCTACCTCTCGGCTCTGCTTAAGCCCTATGCTCCATCCCGGTCTCTCAGATCATCAGATAAACTTTTGCTGATGGTACCTAAGACCAAATCTTAAAATTCACGTTTTCTCTGGTGTTTAAACCAACATGAGATGTTGATTTTACATATTGTTTTGATTAGATATGTGTGTGATGTGATTTTAATTACCTTTTTTATATTATTTTATACATTTTTCTTTTTTTTATTATTATTATTTTGTTTTTATTTTTTTTATTTTATTAGATTATTATATCATTTTATTATTTATGTGAAGCACTTTGGGGCATTCTTGTTGTTAAAGTGCTATACTGTATAAATAAAGAAAGATGAGTGTTCCGGAACAGCTGACCTTCATGTCTTAATATAACAACTGACTGTTGTACAGTAGTTGTTGTTCTTACTTTTTTACCTAATGCCACATGTTGTTATTTCATAGTTTTTTTTTTTTAAATTACTAAATTTTACAAATATATGTTATGTCCATGGACAAACTGCCATGGATTGATTGATTAATATTTATTGAGATTCAGTAATATAATTTCCCAAGAAATTCCAGCTTTTTCGATATTTAAAATTGCCTTGGCTCTGAAACGCTCTGACTAAGGCATTATTATTAGTGTTGATTGTAAAGCAAAGCATCTCTTGTGTTGGTGTCCTAGTCCATACAGTTTATAGTAGATCCATGAAAGAAGTGTCAAATCGTGCAGCTTAATCAGTAATGGGGTGTTATGACTTTTCTAAGGGGTGGGTGGCAATTTACCACCCAAAGAGACCATCCCAGAGACTTTACATTGAGGCCGAATTTGACGGATTCTAGCGTGGAGGAAGAATTCTGTAGAAATATAAAATTTACCACATTTGAAGAGGCTTGCAAATTGTGTCAGAACATACCCCACAAGAGGGTATAAGTTGTACCCCTGGGGCGCATGAGGTGCCCAAATTTGCCCCATTGATATATTATGGTGAAGGTACTCCTCATTAAAATAGGAAGTGCTCATACTCCCTGCTATGGGAACATTAAAACTGAACCTAACTGTGGATTCCATTGTCATAGAAACATGGGGGGGTGGGCTCATTTTACTCAGGCAACCAATCAGATCATTGTGATGCTGTCAAGCCACGCCCTAGCAACCACTTTAGAGTACCGTAGCAACTGATCCCATACACTGTTATAATAAGGCCCAGAGGCCCGAGTTTTGCCGCGGTAAAATGTACTTGTAAATGTACATGTAAATGTACCTGTCTAGTTATTATTACTATTATTATTATTATTATTGATTCTGTTTGTTTTTACATTTTGGATAACTTGTCAAGTAAAGTTTGACTCAATCTCTGCCCTGTCTGCCGTACTACATCTGTCCGGATTGGTTCCTCCTCAGACACATCTCTTACTATGTTCCAAAGTGCCTTTTATGTCAACTCACATGGTGCTGCCTTCTGCCTTCTTTCCTAGTTGTCTCCAGCTCTTATATCTGATCACTCCCCTGGTTCCCTCACAGCCCCTACAGAGGATTCTTCCGTCCCCACCAGTGTTCATCGCCCAAGTCCTCAGCCTCACACCACTCATCTGCCAAGAAATCCCAGATTGCTCGTTCCCTCACTCTCTTGAACATTCCTGCACTCTTGTTCTCAATCTTTTATAATAATAATACATCTTAAAAGCTTCCCTGGTGTCCTTGTATTTGGGCGCTTTCTTGTGAATCGTTACATGTTCTATTGCAAAATACAGCAAATTGCCAAGATTAGAAGACGGAAAGGAGGATAATGGGAAAGCGTGATGTTTTTCTGATCAGAAATGAAACACAAGAAAATTGCCTGCATTTTGAAGTTTTAGTCTTTTTAAGACAAAAAAACCACATCTGATGCTTCAAAGGCAGCTGAAATTTACAAAGGTACATCTGAATCCGCTTCAAATAAGCTGCTAGAGCATGTGCTGGATAACTCTAGGTTGATGACTTTCACATGTGATTAATTCTATGAATCGTAGCTCTATCAAATTCAGTAGATCTGCTATCTATAGAATCATTCGCAAGTGAAAGTCTCTGGACTTCCTATTGTTCCGTTATTATTGGTGCCCTGCTGAGAATTTCTGATTGAATTCCAGCAACTTCCTACTGCATACCGAGTTCTGTATATGAACTAAAGACGTGCTCACGTTTCCGTCTCTGGACTTCATTCAGAGCTCCGATGATTATGTCTCTAGTAAGAAATCTGCAGAAACAGCTCGTCGCTTCGAAATTTGCACCCCATTATTATCCAGTTCTGAGTGCTTGAGGCGCTCTACATTAAGAGACCGCTGGAAAATGGGAGGGAAAAAAAAATATGAATGCAGTGGGGAACCGCTCTCTGTCCTGATCTTCTCTGTCCACATTTCCAGCAAGGCTTTAATAGCTGGAGCTCCTGCTGTGAGTCGTCACGATCCCTTTACAGCGGTAACGAATCGGCGGTTTATTCAGAGCTTTACATTCTAAGGGGAAGAAAGGCGAAATAAAGTGAGACGAGAGAATGAAACTGGGAGCAGCCATCACCTGGGGAAATCACCGAGTCTGTTTGTAGTAGACGTAGAGTCTTCCTTAGGTAGTGAGTAGTGCCTTTTTTTTTAACTCTGGAAACACATTTAGCATTCATCCTGCATATGAGTCTAAGTAAAGTAAACATAGAGATTTATTAGAATTGAATTAGTTTTTCATTTAACCTGAGCACTTTGAATGGGGACAGGAGGAGTGGAGCTCTGGGACATTTAGTTTGTAGAAGCCAAGAAGGTGCTTTGGATATTTAATGGAATTTAAATTTATTTATAATGCAGCGTTTATGAAATGTATTTAGGCATTAAAACACAGAAGAAATGAAATTTTAAAGTGAATCAAATTTTGGGATTTTAAAATAAATCCTCACTTGATGAATCCAAGAGAATTTTCTCTCTCTCTCTTTAAAGGAAAAAAAAGCTTAACATAATCCCAATTAAGATTATTTCAAACTTTAAAAGTAGTAAATATCAAAACATGCCTTAATGTTAAACAATCTTATATTTCTTTTTAGATTATGTTCTTAGTAAATAATATTACAGATATTTACCAACATGTTTTACAGTTCACGCCTTTGATGCTTTATTATATTCCTTTCATCTCAGTAACAGTTTTTTTGTTTTTTCATGAGATCAAAGCAAGAATAGTGGAAGAGTTACTGTTACTATAAAATGAGCAAGAACAGAAGCTCGTTTGTCTCAAATATGTTCAACATAAAATGTAACTACAAACAGATAAAAGGTATTATGTCGAGCTTTTTAAAAGAAATATTTAAAAAATGGTCACATTATAAAAAGAATACTGGGTGTATTCAGGGTATGTTGTTATAGAATTATATTCCTCTAATAAAAAGACATGGAGTGTTATATTCCTTAATAGTTTATTATATGCTGCCTGGCAAAAAAAAAAATAAAAAATAAATAAACTTTGCAAAGGTTCAAATTATTTACCTGCATCAAGCTCAGAAAACAAGTAAGGATTTAAAATGATTGGCAGTGGGTTAAGAACTATAATGCATTATTAAATCCTGGATGTATGGTGCTGAACTGACAACTTCACAGAAGAAATGTGGTCAGGGAATGAAAAACAAAAATATACAAAAAAAAAAACACACACACAAACTCTTTGTGAAGTTGTACCCATCCACCTAAGAAACTCTGTAGTCTGACTAGGGACCATGGAGGCCAATAGTGATGTTGTGTATATTCCCATTTATACGACCGTGGTAGGACCTCCGGTCAACATTGACACACACGTTCACACACTACAGGCAATTTGGGATCATCATTTAGCCTAATCTGCATGTCTTTGGACTGTGGGAGGCAACTGGAGTACTGTACCTGTAGGAAACGCACCAAGCACGGGAAGAACATGCAAACCCCATGCACACAGACCTGACGCAGGAATCAAACCCGAGACCTCGAGGTGCAAGACGACAGTGCTAACCACCAACCAATACGCCTCCATGGCACCACTTTGTGAAGGTGCATCATGAAAAAGGGACGGTAGAAAGATTGGACTTTGGAGCAATGGGAAAAGGGTCATGTGATCAGATGAGTCCAAGTCAACCCTATTCCAGAGCGATGGGCGGCTCAGGGAAAGAAGGAACTTGCATGAACCGATGCACCCATCATGCACAGTGTCCTCTGTACAAGTCTCTAGAGGCAGTGTTATGATGCAGGTCTAGACTCAGCAACGTTATGTGCAAATAAAATGAAGTCAGCTGACGACCTGAATGTACTGAATGACTAGGTTATTACATCTATGGAGTTTTTTCTTCTCTGATGGATCAGGCATAATCCAGGACTCAGATTGTGAAAGAATGGTTCGGGGAGCATGAGGAATCATTTCCAGACATGAACTGGACATCACATTGTGTGCTGTCATCAAAGTTAAAGGAGGTTGAATGATGTTTTTTTTTTTTTTTTTGGTCCAGGAAATATAATGTATGCAAACTAAATTGAATTGGCTTGATATCAATATCTACTGTATAGATCTAGATCTAGCATATTGTGTATTGTTAGATAGATAGATAGATAGATATGGCTGAATATCATCATCGTCATTTCTAACATACAGTAACTTTAAGTTCCAAATTGTTCGAAGAAGCACCTCAACGTTTTAATCTATATTTAATTAGCTCACTGATTCTGGCAGTTCACGGTTTTTAATCATCACTCAATCTGAACAGAGAGCTCTGCAGTGAACTGCGTTACGCTGAATAATCTCCACCACCATACCCACATACACACATACCCACACACACACACACACACACACACACGCACACAAAAGAGCGCCTTTCTTATGAGATGATAATTTCATAAAAAGAGATTGGATGATAAAGTGACCTTATTTTCATGATGAAGATAATAGAGTTTGGGAGAAATTTATTCCATCGGCTTTCTGAAATTCTCTCCATTAGTCATGGAGACAGACGCGAACGTGGGACTCTGAGCTCCTGGGTATTTAGGCGTTTAGCTCAGCCTGCGGTTGAGATGAACTCATCCCCTCACTGCATGCTGCTAACTAAAAGACAGTACCGCTAGTGTGTTAAAACACTCTTTTACAGCTTCCCTGCATCACATGACTGAGTTTTTCACAGTAGAATTAACCTTCGTGAAGCATTTAGCAGGTTGAAACAGAAGTGTCAGAAGACATTTATGCTGCAAACATGTTTCAACTGCCATGTTCCCAGATATGCTAGAAGAAATCTTCTGAACACAGCCATATCAAGAAGTACAATTATTATATTCGAAATAGATATGTGTTGAATAATTCTGCATTCTTGCTCGCAATCTCCATTCCAGTTTGTCGCAAAGGTGCTCGATGGGGTTGAGGTCAAGGCTCTGTGTTACTCAACTCAACTCTCAAGTTTTAGTGTTAAAAAAAGTGTCAGGGTCAGTCAAAACTTCCACAAACTGTTGTAATAAAGTTGCATAGAAGCATAGCATCGTCAAAGATGTCTTGATATGCTGAAGTACTAAGATTGCCCTTCACTGGGGATAAGGGGCCTGATTGATTGAAACACCCGAATTCAATAATTAACAGGTTTTGCCAAATACTTTTGTCCATATAGTTGTTGTTGTTGTTGTTGTTGTTAGTCTTTCGGCTGCTCCCGGCAAGGGGTCGCCACAGCGGAATACCCAGTCCGCACAACAACTTGGCACAGGTTTTATGTGTAATAATGTATTATTATAAATGTAATAATGCTTCATAAAATATATGCATGATGTTCTATGAATACCTTAAATACCTGCTATAATGCATGCATTTGTGATATAATAATAAAAATAATAAAATAATAATAATAAAAATGTGATGTGATAAAAAGATCTAATATATATTTCTCTCAGTTTATAATTACTGATGACAGTGGCATCAGTAATTCTAAAAACCTTATGAATACAAAACTTTTCTTAAGATTGAGACCACATTTTATATGAGATGCATCATTAAGAATTGATGAAAGTAATGAATAACAAACTATCTGATAATATTGTGTGTGTGTTTTTTTTCGTGTGAGGTTTGGGAGGGGTCTCGGTCTTATAGTTATTTATAAGAAATAAAGCTTAGTAGTAAATAAAATGTCGAGATTAACATAAGCACTTTCTTAGGTTAGTAGCTTTGAGTATAATGCTCTATGCTGCCACCTAGTGGAGGAACAGAACTCTTTATTCTTTAACTCTTATTAGACGTCTCATTAGTCCCCATATATACAGTACTGTGCAAAAGTATTGAGCCACCCTTTATTTGTTTGTATTAAATTTAAATAAATCAGAAATGGGAACAATTTACTCTGACAGGAGTAAAATTACACTCTAAAAACTGCTGGGTTAAAAAACAACCCAACCATAACCCAGCCGCTGGGGCACTATTGGACAGAACATGCGCTGGGTTGTTTTGACCCAAGTGCTGGGTTTAACCATGTAACCCAGAATTCTGGGTTGTTCATCTGAACCAACCAGTGGGTTAAATTGACACTCTAGATGGGTTAAATGTTAAAGTGCTGGGTTATTTTATTGGACCCAACCAGTGGGTAAAATTAACATTCGTGCTGGGTTGACACATTCCATTTTGATTTGTTTTTATATAGAAATTTTCAATACAAATCTTATAATGCCCACATGAATGACATCAAACATTCCTCATCTTAATATTTTAACTATTAGTTATTTAACTATTCATTTTTCATTTTCTTCAAAATAATATTAAAAACAAAAATGATAATTTTTAAAAATATATATTATTAATTAAATGTGTGGTGAAAAAATCGTTGTCCTCAAAAATTTAACAGATGAGTCCTCGTGTCCATCAATCTGATCTACAGTATGCTGGAGAAACTCCCAGGTGGGAAGACGTCTCGGGTTACTTTGCTGTAACCCTGTTCCCTGAAAAGGCGGGAACGAGATGCTGCGTGAAAACGCTACAGGAACATCTTGTCATGTTGCCGGTTGTGAAGCATGTGTGTACCAAACACGCCAAATTTTTGGCTTTTATAACCTCGG
>JAOVVA010000027.1:16430993-16447307 GCA_028565275.1 Leiocassis micropogon | reverse complement strand
ATCTCACCATTAACTGTTCAAAGGAGATTAATGCATTTTTTGGACGCCTTCAGCCTTTACAATGTAGAAAGAAATAAAAATCAGGAACCATAATGGAGTTAGAAAGTGACCCCAAACTTTTGAATGGAAGTGTAAGTGAAAGTTGGCTTACGATTCTGTCATATTGGTGCAATGTTTAAAATTCTGCAGCTACACATAAAAAGTTTCAGTTCATGTTCACCCACCAAAACGTGAGAATCAAGGATGCACGTGACAGCAGTGGCATGGTTGTTTGTGGCAGGTTTGATATTTCAGAAAATGCCGATTTCCTGGGATTCTCTCTCTCTCACAAACAGATTCTTGAGTTCATACAGATTATACATTTTATACAGCACCAATTCTGTGATGTCCTTATTGAGCGAGGTCAGAGAAAAATACTGTAGCTTGTTCAAGCAACAATTCAAATAATCACACTGAACTATTAGTCAGTCGAATGAAAAACTAGCAAAATACGGGGACACAATTGACAGACAAGGACATGAAACTAAGGGTACTCTATGTAGCAGTTTAAGACTGGGGAAAAGGCTCAGACAAACTCTGTAAAAATGCTAACATTAGCTAAACTTAGGCATGTAGATAAAGTTGTCCTATAAACTAGACACTTACAGTAGCTATAGTGCATACAGTATAACGGAGGAACAGTCGGTCCAATACTGTTCACTTCTCAAAACTCAATCCTGGCCATCTCTGCAGGAATGTTTGGTTGTCAAAACGTTGTGATGATGTTAATTTGGCAAGCTAGCGGACACTGGGACAAGTTTGGTATTGGGTTGTTTAATGGTGGTAAAGGCTGTGGTAACCGGACTACATCGGTTCAGTGGGTTGGGGGTTCAAGCCCCAACACTGCCAAGCAAGACCCTTAACCTTCTCTGCTCCAGGGGCGCTGTAACGTGGCTGACCCTGAGCTCTAATCCCAGCTTCCTACCTGGGAAATGCGAAAAAAAATAATTTCACTGTGCTGTAAGGTACATGTGACAAATAGTTTATTAATTATTAATATATATTGAAAGTTAGAATTACTTTGTTGAAATTGCATCAGAACAACATTGGCTACATGACGATGGGATAATGTTGAACGAACGTCCCGAACACAATATTGCAAAAAAAAAAAAGACTTACCAAACTACCAAACTGATCGCCTCAGTGGGACTCAAGCCCCCGGTCACTGTAGTTGGAGCGCTGCATGCTCACCAATGGAGCACTAGAGAACATGCTGGGGATGCATGTAAACATGCATACATAACTACGAATGGCACAAACACCATTGGGAGCTAAGATGCACCTCAAAATGAAACTTAAAGGTAACATTACAACACTAAGAGCTAAAATATACACATCTGTGTGTATGAAGCTGTTGTGTTCTTCACAATCTCCAATCAAAATCCTAAACCCTGTTAGAACCATGGATATCATCAACCGTTGTGAGAGTGGATGTTAGTCGGCCAAATAAAGATTAATTTGTTGCTATTTTGAGGTTGTATTTCCAAAACTGTGTTCAAGAACATATCAATGTGCTTAAAACTGTACTACAATGCTCATGTAAGCTTAGGTTTCCTTCTAAGATTTTCTCTTTGGGCTTTGTTCTAGTCGCTGCTGATACTGTACCTGGTGTTGTACGACTTGATTCCTTGGCTTTAACATGAACAACAGATGTCTTCATCAGCAGGTCAGCAGATGCTTATGGACTAGTGCCAAATCTGAAAAAGGGCCTAATAAATTTAACTTAAAGCGGTTCAGAAAACAGAACTTTGATTTACCAACATTTTTTAAATCCCAATTTCTTAGTATTATTAATGCCAATAGGGTTGTATAGCTAGGGAAAAAATACAGTACATACAGTACAGTACAGCATTGCTAATGCTAATCTTTGTTCTCTTGTTTTATGTCCATCCTCTGGGATGTGCCTTGCTATACAGTATAATAGCAGTTTGTTAGCTCATTAGCAGTTCATTAACTTGTTAATCTCAGTAGCATTGTGTTGGCTTATTAACAACAGAAGCAGCTTGTGAGCTGATTAGCAGCAGAAGAAATAAGAAAAAATCATTAAAACTATACTATTCTCCATATTTCGCTAGTTTGCTAAAAGCTATTTCTTTGATTTGTTATAGCATCCAGTCATTGCTTGGATAAGAGAAGTAAAGCGTATACTGTATGTTGAAGGTACTGTATGAAAAAAATATTTTTTTTTAAATTTAAAAAGTTTTTTTTTTTTCTTGGATGTGAATGAGGTAAAAGTATTTAATTGTAATACAACTCAGTTAAATAATAAACACACCATAATTAAGCCATAATTAAAGAATCAACAATTTATTTGACAAAATCAATTATCCATAATTTATATCAATATTTTCCCCAGATGATGAATGCCCTCTTTATCTATATAAAGCAAAACTAATAAGAACTTGCCTGAACGAACAACCACAATCTTGTTAAATAAAAAATTCAGCTATATAAATAAAAGGAAGGTTTTGTCTGTACATTGGTCAGAACCCGCTCTCTCAATGCTATTTTACATTTCATACATGGGAGGACACTAAAAAGTACAAAAAATAATAAAAATTAATTCTGCATCATGTGTCAAACTGTGGGCGCGTCTTAAATCGACTGCTGGACAGAATTTAGGTAAACTTTTGCAATACTTAAATATTTGCCTAAAGTTTAACCTGCACCATAAATGAAATCAAAATCTTGAGTAAAAGCGATGTTATAATGTGTTCCGGATTTAAAAATCTAGTTTAAAATAACCTACTCATAAGCTTGTAAACAAACACCTGCACCAATAGATATAATTAGAAAAGCTAAACTGAATATTTTTACTGGGACTAATTCATATTTTTGCACCGATGAAATAAGCGTGCTAAAGTGGTATAAGTGAATTTTGAAATCGTTTGAAGCTAAAATGCAAATCCAATCTACTTTTTTCTTTTTTTAATTACCGAACAGGGACTGTATTTGGCTGAAGAGGAAAGAAGGACAACTTAACGTAAACAAGCCATAAGATACTCAACCTTACAAAATGTGATTTCTTTGTATTAATAAGTTAGACAGAGAGTTCTGCTGTACAGAAAGACACACAGACATGTACGTGGACTTCAACCTGAAATAATAATATCACTAATCATCAGATGATTTTCAGTTTTAACCTTTTAACTGATACACTCTCTTTCCCCATCAATGATGGGTACTAATGATAAAATGAAGATACTGTATGGCTGATATGCATGACTGGAGGTTTAGGAATTGTTGAACTTCTGAAAGTGCTGAAAATCTAACCAGACTTTCATTTGTTTGTTTTTTTCATCTAAGGCACACATCAGTGAATATCAATAATCTGAACTCAGTAAAGATAATCTTGTATATTCTGCTTTCATTATGTGAGGTTAAATTAAATTTCCCACTGTGCACATTTTCATTTCAGCAAAACACCATACCATTCTCCATTATGTACTTTCAAGCTTAGTGTTTTTGGACTGGCGTGGTCGCTCTCTGGACATTTCGCTATTTACCTAAACAGGAAAAGGGCATCTGTGTACACAGCACGAGTGAAATTGCGTGCTGAATATATTAGCATTATCTATGCTGATGATGGGAAGCCTGTGAAATTCTATGAATGAGGCTGTTAGACACACAAAAAGCTTAAAATTGGAAATGAAAGGCCGACTCATTCACGAAACAAAAAAATTGTTTGTTTTTTTTACCTTTTTTTTTTTTTTCAAGTCAAAATAAAATTTGTCAAACCATTTGGTCATTTGTGCCTCAAATGGGAATGTAATAAAACCACTTTTCTAGAAAGTAATTTCTAGAAATGACAAAGGCAGCTTTTCATATATTTAAACAGATTGACTGTAAAATGAAGATTTATTTATTTTTTTGTCCACAAGAACCTAGGAATATTACACACTCTCAGAATATATTTGGCACAAGGTTACTTTGAGTCAAAAGGGTGACAAAAAAGCAAAAGTGCCAAAATTTTACATCATAATTGTTTTAATTAAATCAGTGAGAATAGCAAACTGTTTTTGATTCTTTGATGTTTTCTTTAATGTTTTTTTTTTGGCAGCAACTTGGAACAAAAAAGAAAGGGTTGATTTTGTTAAAGATCATGACTAATAAAAAAAATAAATAAACTTCAGTTTATACAATCATCACCCTTTTTCCTCTGCTCAGGGTGTGTTACCTCATTCTCGTTTCATAACAGTATTCTTTTTTTTATTATTATTATTATTATTTTCTTCCCAGGTTAACATAGCACCTTTCTCATATAACACCTGTCTTACTCTGTTCATCAAGTGCCTTTTTCTTTCAGTATCTGTTTGCAGTATTTGTGGGGTTGTTACTGTATATCTGGTGTCTTTAAAATTGACTGAGAGAACCGTGCAAGAATTCACATGTACAGTACCTGTAATCTCTGCACATGCCAAATAAAGATAAGGTCAAGTTTAAGATCAGTTTTAATTTCATGTTTTTAACGACATCATCTTATCAGTACAGAAATGCCCTGGTTAAGATTAGATCGGGTATCAGTCAACTTGCTGTGGTCCCATGGGGTTATAACAGATTTCAAATATCCCACGTAGCAGACGTAACCAGGTGAATCAAACACAATGTACTGTATAGCGATGTTTAACTAAAATGTTTTGCTCTAGACATTAATTGGCACCTGCTGACAATAATTTCTATAGATTTTGTATGGATCTATATTATATTATATTATCATTACTCACTCATCCTCTATACCGCTTAATCCTGTATTCAGGGTCATGGGGGCCTGGAGCCTATCCCAGGAGACTTAGGGGTACACCCTGGACAGGGTGTCAATCCATCTCAGCGCATACACACACATACACACACTACAGGCAATTTGGGAAGGCCAATTAGCCTAACCTGCATACAGTATCTTTGGACCGTGGGAGGAAACCGGAGTACCTGGAGGAAACCCACCGAGCACGGGAAGAACATGCAAACTCCATGCACACAGAGACGGGAATCGAGCCTGGCCAGGAATCGAACCCGGACCCTGGAGGTGCAAGGCGACAGCGCTAACCACGACACCACCGCGCCGCATATAATATTGTTATATTTTATTATATTATATTATAAAACAGTTGATTAGTGGTTAGCACTGTGGCCTTGCACCTCCAGGGTCCAGGTTCGATTTCCGCCTCAGGTCTGTGTGTATTATATTATATTATATTATATTATATTATATTATATTATTATTTCCTGTAATATGGTAACATTTGGTAATATGGTAACATTTTTCATCCCCTACTGTAATCAGCACATGGTTGCAATCAACATACAGTGCAATCAAGTATAACGCAAGGAAAATAATAACATAACTCACAATAAGTAAAAACAAAATTTTATAAAATATGTTCCTGGGTGCAAAACAGAAAGCAAACTTTAATTATCTTATGACCAGATCAAAATGTCCATGGTGGGGAGAGACTGCAAACATTTGCATTTTAAGTAATAAAGTGTGTGTGTGATGTTTGGATTATCAAACCTTGTTTGGAAAAAAGATGCCCAATATGGTTTTAAATGTAAGCCCAGTAATGAAGTCTGTTCTTGCATATAGTTTTACTGTTGTAGCATTTAGTTTAATAAATAAAATAAACACTTCTCAAAATGTTTTAAAGTAATCATTGACTTAGCACCGGCTGTACCCTTAGTGCCGGTCCCGGGCCCAGATAAAAACAGGAAGGCATCCGGTGTAGAACCCGTGCCAAAATCGAAATGTGCGATCGAATGATCCGCCGTGGCAACCCCTAATGGGAGCAGATGAAACAACAACAACATTTATTTAGTTCTCTGCCTTCGACATTTAATTATGTGAGACCAAACTAAACAAATAGCAAAAAGAGTAATGGTTGGGAATCGAATCGAAAAAAAAAACATACTTCTAAATCGTCTTCATTCTTAAAGTCGGAAAAACAGTGACGCATTTGACGTGTGTCGATCCAAGTCTCCAGAACACCTGGCATTAATGCAGTGCCACGGCTCCAGGCTTTGGCATGGTTTGCACCTGGTGGTTCGGCTTAGCCGCTCTCATCTACAAACACGGCTACATCCCAAAACACATAGTGTGTTTGATTCGTTGCCAGCAGGCGAATCAATTCAGAGTTGAACCGCTTTCTTACTATAATTATACAGCATTACGGTTCACTTGGTAATAGACTGGGATCATGTGTTTCTTATGCACATGGACTGGTGTTCGTAACTTCAGCTTCAAGAAACAAATGAAGAGACTGAACACACCAGGGTTCCATTTAAATAGACTTACTGTAATGCTGCACAATAAGATAAGATAAAATAAAAGATTACCTTATTAATCAGCGTCTGCAAATCATCTCAAAACTTTGCCGCGGAAAAACGTGCTCATGTTCTTGAACGCATTTTGTAGCAAACTCTGGGGCATTGAGGCACAGTTGAGGAGCAGCAGCGAAGTTTTGGAACTTACGTGAGTCAACTAATAAATGTCAGTGATCACCTGGGATCAACTTGTGAATGTTAATAAGAGGTACCCTCCAACAGTTTATTAAAGGTCATTTAAAAAATAGTGAAAAATAAATGGGTTACTGTAGGTTGCTTAGTCATGTCACACCTCCAGGGTTGGGGTTCAAATCTTCACAGGCTGTGTGCGTGTGCGTGTGTGTGTGTGTGTGTGTGTGTGTGTGTGTGTGTGGTTTGAATGGTTTGAATGTTCTCCCCATGCTTGGTGGGTTTTCTCTGGTTAAATGCAGTTTAGGCTGATTGGTGTTTCCAAATTACCCTTTGTGTGTGATTGAGTATGTGAGTGTGTGCTTGTGTTCTGCAAATGAGTTGGCATTATATGCAGTATAGTGATGATGGATTTTTTTGGATTGTTTTGGTGGCAGCAATTTGTCACACTATGATTTCCATAAATAATAAAAACCCTTAGGGGTGTGGATATTACTGCATCTTAGTTATGCCAGATGACTGAGGATTTAAACCTAGTGTAGCATTTTAGAAAACTGCTATGACATTCGTGACTGACATTCATGGTACGTTAAAGGTCCCGTATTTGACGATTTCTTTAACAGGTCTGAGAGCTTCTTCAAAGTGTGTGTTTTAATGCTCCAGTTGAAATACTTCTCGGATCATGAATTTTTTCATAACTTTTTTTAAAACTCTCTTTGATTCACTCCCCCTACAATTGTATCATTTAAGTGTCTATGTAAATGAGCTACTGCTGAGCCACACCCCTCCAGAGTACAGCAGGGCTGAGCATCAAGACAGGGGAAGGGGTATTTTTTTTATATAAGGTCACAATAGGGAGAAAATCTAATTGGTCTGTTTACAAAAATGGAAAAAGAACGAAAAAACAGGGATTTTTTTTCAATTTTTGTTTTTACACACACACACACTGTTGAACAATCTGAATGTCAATGAAGTAGTGAATTTTACATAATATGAAGGGTGTTCAAGTCAAACCGGGACTGGTGAATGAAGAAGTAAAAACTGATTCAAATCTGATTGACATTTAGAGAATTAACTACAGTATGGCGATGAGACTCTTAGCCGCAGTAAAACTTTTGAACGGTGCAAAAGTTTTAAAGAAGGCTGTACTGTATGTCTGTGAATGACGATCCCAGCTGAGGTGGCTCGGAGCCCACTGCAGTCGTTCCAATGAACATTCTGCAAGCAGAACGCCTAATCAAGGGATAACTTGTCACCAGCTTGTGGGAGAGCCACATCTGTCTGTTGGAACTGTACACACGATCATTCACCAACTCCACTTGCACGTTACAGGAACTCTGGGAGTTATTGCTGCAACCCCCCGTTCAGTCCTGACCTTGTTCCAAGCCATTTACACATGTTTGGGTCGTTAAAGAAGTTCCTGGGAGGCCAGGGTTTCAGACAGTCCTATTGAAATCTTTCTACCGTGATGGTATTCAAGCACTAGTGAAATGCTGGGATAAGTGCATTAGTGTAATAAGTGCATTCTGTTATTCAGCACAATTAAAAGTCCCGGTTTGACTTGAACACCCCTTATATGTAGTAATAATAATAATAATTATTATTATTATTATAAGAAGTAAAAGACTGAGCATTAATAGTGATCCTTTTTGGATAGTTTGTGTTTTTTTTCTCTCTTTCTAGCTCCCACATCAGCATGTTCAGCACTTCTTCTAATGCGCTTGCTGCCACCATTCACTTCCTTAAGCCTAAAAATGGTGCCAAGCAGACAAAAACCAAAAAGAAAAGTCCCATCACTATATTTTCACCTGGTCTAAAACCGAGCATAAATCCGACCATATGTTCGTCTCAGCTATGTTCTGTAATCCAATTTTTCATTGACAGAACTTATTACGTCCCGCAATCAATAACCTCTCCCGCTCCAAACCACCTGTATATATCGAGTTGATCTGGGTTGGTGAGTGCAGCACACAGACTCAGACTCTAAATATCGCATTCGGCACAGGGCAGCCAGACCCAGCAAGATCAAGGTCGAAAAAGTCTAGTAGAGTGGCTTTAATATTAATGGAAGAATCCTGTGTACCAGCAACTCATTCTGTCTGCACTTCAACTCTGTGGAAGAAAAGAAAAGGCCATTGTTCGTGAGTTTTACGCTTCACCTCCATCTTTTTCCATATGTCTGATGCTGTTACTTTTTTATCCATTCCTCCTTGAGCCATCTGTCACTCCATTTCCATCACATTCCTCTATTGCACTTGCATCTCCCAGCAATGCGAACGCAATTACAATGATGCAGGAAGACAGGAAGACAAAATGAAGGAATCAACTTTGTCTGCTTCTTTGCTTGGCTGAGATGGATGGCTAATCCCATGATGACAGTTTCAGCATCTTTTATTTTTTTAGATCAGTGAATGATACCCTTACCCACTCACTCACTCAACGTCTATACCGCTTTATCCTGTATACAAGGTCGAGGGGGGCCTGAAGCCTATCCCAGGAGACCTAGGGGACGAGGTGGGGTACACCCTGGACAGGGTTCCAATCCATCACAGGGCACACACAAAATCTATGCACACAGACCCAAGGCGGGAACTGAACCCGGACCCTAAAGATCCAATTATTAGTTCACATTTGGTAATTGCTTTATCATGCTCAGGGTTGGGATGGATAAAGGACAGAGCCTGTCCTGGGAACCTTTTTTAAGGGGCAATACATGGCCCCAGTCCAAATTCAGACATATATTCATAGCTAGGGGCAATTTATAATCGCCAGTCTATCTACTGGGATGGTTTTGGGAGGTGAGAGGAATCCAGATAACATGGAGGAGTGCACATGGTAGAGATGAGATTCCTCCACAAAGCTACTGTAATACTGTAGATTCAGGATCTTGGAAAACTGGGGCGGCCTCAGAATAGAGAATGGTTCATGAGGGACGCCCCCAGGTCAACTCCTGCTTCATCCCATTAGATAGAGTAGGTCTAGGAACATCTAGTCTAGAGAGACTGTATCTCATTGTTACCTTGTAGGAGCTGAAATCTTTGGCTTGGAAAGTTTGTGCTGACCTTAACAGCCTGCTGCAAACCCCACTATTAAAAGTGAAATGAATATGACAGTGAGATTGTGTTCAGTGTGTAAATGTCTAACCTCTGGAGAAGCCTCTGTGTTTACAGATCTTAATCAGTTTAGGTGTTAATCTCAGAGCCATCAAGGACAGAGAGCTTCGTGCCATCTTTATGACATCTCGAAGCAATCCACAAAGACAAGACTTCAGAAATGTCCTGTGGTTATCGTCCCTACAATAGCCAGCCATTACATTGCTCTCTAAATCTCACCTAAGGCATTTAAGCTTCAGCGAATGCAGCAAACTGTTCTAAATTGTTGGAGATGATGAGGCTGCCTGCGAGTCGGTGAAACAAATCACAGCACAACGGCAAAGTGGTCTTTCTTAACTAGATTTCAAATGCTTTTGCTTTCAGACACTCACTCACTCGCTCTCTCTGATCATATTGTTCTGTTTATAAAATCAATAATAATGAATACAAAAGAGAAAATCAAATGATCTAACAAGCTGTAAGGTTTTGTTTGAACCTTGGTGAAATATCTAAAATATCTCAAATATGAATATCTAAAAGGTTCCGGGAAAAAAAAAAAAGTCAAAAAGACAAACGTAAGCGACGATTTCATTGCTTTCAGGCAATTCATCTCGATTCATTTGGAAGCAAAATGTCAAGTCTTTTCTTCTTCGGTAGTGGTGACCGTGTGTAATTAAACACTTTCAATAATCATCTTGCATGGACCTAATGTAGTGGTGAGAGAATTGTTAAAAGGCTTTAGAAACAATTACGGTGTCCTTATCTACCTTGCCGCTGGTCCGAGATTGCCCGAACACTTTCATTCCTCCTTTCATTTTGAATCCATTGCAATTGTGCTACGATTTAGACAGAGAAATGTTATAAGAATGTTGTAAGAAAAGTTAATTCCAGGTAAAAAACTGTCAAGGTTGTTTTGTGTATGCTGCATTGTTTCTTAAAGGCTCTTTTAGTTGGTCCTTTAATATAACAGGCTGCATTATTGATACATTTTAAAGGGGCTGTGATTAAGTGTAAGCAGGAGCAGCTGGGAGGCTGCACTACATCACTCAGGTCTCCTCTCTGGAGAAGCCTGCGAGATTAACAAAAAGAGACCAACTGTCCCCAAAGACACGAACACACCACTGCTGCTTAATGAACTTGAAATAAAGTGTGGGTGCAGTAGTAATAGGAATATGTTTAAATATTTAAAACTCAATAACGTGACCAAATATTTAAAAAAAAAAAAAAAAAAGAGTGTAAAAACATATGGTGTACAAGAGAGATTGCATTACTCTCTTTCCTGTCCATCAAATGACATCGTACATGTTTGTAAGCTTGTGGAAAGCACATTACTTCGAGCGTGCTACGCTATCCTGTCAAGCAGTTTACAAAGATTTATTGGTTGGCTTCAGGAAGCACGTGCTAGACTTCACCCTCTGTAGTTGGTCACTATTGTGTGACACCGGAGAGCTTGCAAAAAGATGGGAATTTTCCTTCCTGTCTTAAACTCCATCTGTTTCATTTCTTTTCCATCAGAGAACAGCAGAGCTGAGCAACAAGCCGCAGAAGGGTACTGTATCTCCTTCTGTGAGGTCACGTTAGGGGAAAAAATCTAATTGCTTTTTTTCAGCCTCCTGAGACCTAGACTCCACTGTGTTGTCATTTATTTTACTTTTATTTTTGTCTAAAATGAGTTTAAAAAAAAATTGCGCCAAAAGAAAGGTTTAGGTTTCAGGTCTTCAATAAGCACCTCACTGTTGATTGTTGTACCTTTTTCCCTGATAAGCTTCCAATACCGGCCCAGAAAACGGTAAGCATCAATTTTACTGCTGATAGTTGACTTTTTAACTTTTTCTTGGTCAGTGATTAAGAATGTTTCCGTTCCACCGTTCGCTGTTTCCTCTCAGAAAAGGAAAAAACAGTCACTGCACGCTGCTCTTCTTTTGTGAAAATCATATAAGGTGGGCATCTATTTTTGCTCGCTCTGCAGTTACAAGTGAACTGATGTAAAAAGTTTACACCTGCACAGCAGTGACTGGGGAGAAAGTAGCCTTGGACAGAAAGCGCTGATAAGACGATGCAGCAAACGAAAGTTTTAATATAACTTAAGGTGCGGATAATTTTTGACTCAAACATTTTTGAGTAACTAGACATCTAATCACATTAACTAGGCTTTCATTCAGTTTGAACGACCAACACTCCAGGTATGTGTGTGTGTACAGTATGTTCAAATTTTGTATAAAAGTTGACCAAAAATTTTAAAATAGTCAACTCTAGTAGTTAACTAAAGTAATCAGTAAAGGTGATTCTACAGTCTGTTGGGCCCTAGGCAAAAATTAGCAGGAGGCCTTTCCAACCAGCATTCATCATTATTATCTCATAAATAATAAATAAGATTGTCAGCCCTTGGGAACCTCTATTGGCCTGGAGCACCAAGAAATTGCCTGCCTTGCCTGTTAGCTAGTTATTGCTGTAAGTGTAACAACAAAAAAAAAAAAATCAATTTAGAACCATTAATTAACAACCATACAAAGGCTCCAAACTACTACATTAATAGCTTCTTTTAGGCTTATTGCACACTCACTTACTCATTATAAATACCGGAGGAGACTTGGGCAATGAGCCAGGGGACACCTGGCACGCACACACACACACACACACACACACACACACACACACACACACACATTTATTCAAACACTACAGACAATTTTGGAAATGCCTAATTTGGCATTAGCCTAATTTGGACTGTAGGAGAAAACCAGAGTACCCGGAGGAAACCCACCAAGCATGGAGGGAAAATGAAAACTTTATGCACACAGACCAGAAGGCAGGAATCGAACCTGGCCCCTCAGGTGCAAGTCAAAGCCACCGTGCTGCCTCTTATTCCACACATACACAGGTATTAATTTCTTTTCTTTTCTTTGTCCACATGAACATGTAAAAACACACTGTTAAATCATGCCAAACCAGAATCTGGTGATATATAACCCCAACCATAATGCCATGTTGAAAAGTAGAAAATAGAGTTTCTAAATATTCTCACAGTTGAAATTCTCAGTGAAACACACAGTTCTAAATATTTTCAAAGTTTTTCAAAAGGTCCATTTTCAGTGACTTATGATGGAGTTTGCATGTGAAAAAGAAATAATAAAAAAACACTAAAACAGTTGCTTAAAAAAATGCATTTGCGTGTGGACAAGGCCTTAGGATACATGGGGTAATAATAATAATAAAAAGCTCCGTTGATTCTGGAATTGCACAGCACGGAAGCCAATGACCATCAATAGAGTCATTGTTATACAGTTCATAGCTCAATAATGGGCTTTCCTTGGACAGAGGTTGTGATGTCTCAATAGCATCTGGGGGGAAAAAAGGTCTTTAAGATGGAATGCACTGCTCTAACTAAACTGAGTGGATTGGAGAGTGATGTGCAACCTGCGGCTCTGAAAGCACTTTTTCACTCAGCCTTGGTCAGGATGGAGTTTACTATGCCTCAGTGCAAGGGTTTTAGTCACCTGTGAAAGACAATACAAGTGAAAAAATATAAATTCTCAGCATTTTACACTATCTGCAGTAGTCTAAAAAAATTAATTTATCTAGTATTGCCAAGTTCCAGACCAACAACGTGCATTTACAGTCACTTGCTTCTTTTTTTTTATGTCTGCCTTGCTGTTTTCTACCACATATGCTTGTTGGCTAGCCTGTGCAACCTCTAGTATGAAAAAAAAAATCATAAAACATAGAGCTATTGGAAAGAGCTATTTAAAAAAAACTTAGTAGAGCTAATGTATTATCCTAAACAGCAGTAAAACAACTATAAGGTCATACAAAAAGCCCAAAGATACTGTATGCTTAGACAAAAATGTTGATCTGTCATGAACTACAGTCCTCAGAAAGTATTATGCTATTATTTGTGTTTAGCTTAAAGGCAGAGAGCAAGCATGTGAGGGTAAAAGAAAGTCAGAATGAGAGAACAAATCAAAGTTAAGGGAAAGAGACTGTGAAATAGAACAATTCAGAGACAAGAAGTGATATTATAATTCTGGACTAATTCCACCTGCAGGTTAAAGGGCAACAAAAGCTGCGTGACATCCCTCAAAATGCTGCTTTTTGTTAATGTGTTGGGTTTTTATTCTTTTCCCTTCTCATAGTTTCATCCATCCATCCATTTATCTAGAAACCTCTGTAGTCCAACTTGTCCAACCATGGAGGCCAGTGGTGATTACCATTTTATTTATTCCTATTTTACAACAGTGGTAGGTCCTCTGGTTAACATTTACACTACAGTCAATTTGGGAACGCCAGTTAGCCTAATCTGCATGTCCTTGGACTGTGGGAGAACACCAGAGTACCAGGAGGAAACCCACCAAGCACAAGGAGAACATGCAAACTCTATGCACATAGACCGGAGGCGGGAATCGAACTCGGACCCTGGAGGTACAAGGCGACATTACTAAGCCACTGTGGCACCAAATTTATTAACAGATGCAAAAAGTTATCATTAAGCCTTTCAGATATGGACTTCATTGTCTATTGTTCTCACCGAGGCCCAGGGGGGGTAATAATTATTATGAACAGAGTTCAGATAAAGCAGCTAACACAACCTCATCTATCCTTAATCTATCCTTAATGTCCTCAAGATTTAAGTCGACTTCATAATGACTTCAGATTGAGATTTTAAAATACAATTTAGACACTGCTGTTTGTTCTTATTTAAAGAAACCTGTCCTCTTAATAACAGTTTTGATATTCAGCTGGTAAGAGTAGCATATGTCAATAAGGCATTGAGGATATCTGCAATTTTGATGGCAGCGTGCCTACAGCCTGTAGAGGTGAGAGGCAGGACACAAGTGGATATACTGCAAGAAATCCAAGAACTGTCATCAATATCCTTAGGAAAGATCACGAGCATCAAACAAGAAGACAACATCAAACAAGGAAGATAAGCGAAACAAACAGAAAAGAGAAAAACCCAGCACAGAACTTCAATCAACACGAATGCGTGAAACCAGTGAACAGTAGGGCACAGTTGCACAAATTAATTAAGGACTAAGGGGTGACAATGCCCATGAGAACTCACTCATATGTTGTGGTGTTTGTAGATCTGATATAAAGCAAATGCTTATCGAGCTCATTGACGGCATTTAGCAGATGCCCTTATTCAGAGCAACTTGCATTTTCTTATCTTGCAAGGTTAAGGGCCTTGATCAAGGGCCCAACAGGGGCAAGTTGGTGGTGGTGGGGACCATTGTCCAATGCGTTAACCACTGAGCTACCTCTGACTCATTTAATTGCCAATTCATGTTTTGGCACATTGACTTTAAAATCAACTTTTAAAATGATTTTTAAATTTATATATGTTTGCATTTGAGTTGGTAAAATGTTGCCATTCTTCTATAATCCTCTAGGTGGCATACTCTATTCACACGTTGGCAGGCAGCACAGCATCTGCGTTGCATTCTAGGTTTGTTTAAAATTGTAACAAAAGTATAATGAATCGGGATAATTAAAAAATCGTGATACTTAAATATCGCAATACAGATTAAATCGACACCTTGGTATCATTATACTGTGATATCGTATCGGGTGATCCCTGGTGATTCCCATTCCGTTTAGATACTTCTGTATAATTAGCAACATGTTATCATTAGTGCTAGTGAATTAATATAGTTATTTCCAGTATGCCACATCATGTGTACAGTGTGGAAATGACCTTGGATCATGTTTCGACAAATATTCATGTCCTATTGGGTCTTTGTCGAAGCCCCAGTTAGATATTTGCTTCCTTGTTCTTTGTTCATGCCTCCCACGTACCAACCTCTCCTGAACTGTGTCAAATCAACAGTGGGGCAAGTGGCCAGAGGGAACTGAGTCAAAACTGCTCCTGTTTTGGCTGTACAGACTTTGAAATGTCTGAAACATCAGCAACAGCAAGATCACAGGTAAACGCGAATGGAATATAAAGTAACAGACTACATCAGGAAATGTGAATTACATCTAACCAAAAACCACGGTTAAAGCAAGTATTCCGCCTGCATCTCAGAGGCCGTGAGTCAGTTTTCAGACCTGGTAAAAGGGAAGCTCTAAGGGCAGCCAGGGACAGTCTGAAAGTGGGCGTCAAGCTGCTAAAAACAACTACAAACTGCAAAACCATTTTTCAACCATTCGGATCTACAGCGCATGTGGCAGAGAATGCAGCCAATTACTGGCTCCAAGGGAAAGTCAATAGTGCAACAGCTGTTATTACCACCCCACAGGTGGACTTCAAAACTCTTTCTATCCACATCGAATGTGAACCTTCGAGGTGGCACCTTGACGGCCAGAGATGTCAAGTCATGACACAATAACATTTCGGACCTGTAGGTTTGAGCTCAGTGCTTTAATTGTGCAGCATCCACGACCTCGCAGATTTGTGCGCCTGCGTGTTGGAGCTGATTTCTTTGGATCGAAGGGGGGAAAAAGCTTCTTAAAGAAACGCCAAAGTAAAATGGCAGAACTAAATAAAAATAAATAAATACAAATTAAAAGGTGGTTTGTGTTTCTGAAACGTTTGGTTGCATTGCTTTCAAAATGTAACCTTGTGTCCGATATGTCTGAAACTGCCATTGACAGAGTGTTTGGGGTTTTCCTCAGATTTACATTAGTTTAAAAAAATGGTTTTGTGATTAACTGTATACCACAAACACCATTTTCTCATATCACTTATTTTGACAAAATATTATTTTCTAGCACACAGGCTTGTCTATAACAAAAAGTT
>JAOVVA010000027.1:16395492-16410846 GCA_028565275.1 Leiocassis micropogon | reverse complement strand
GAGTTACTAAGCTAACTAGTCTTTAACATAAGGCTGAATCCCAAAAACCTCTCTAATCCCTGATCAAGGGCTCTACTGTAAAACACACTATGTTTCTATTTTATACTATTTGGGATTAAACCCTGAAACCTGGAAGTGAGCTGATATTCTAATATGGAATAAGTGGAAATATAAGGTACATTTAGTTGATTTCTTAGTTTCTCCATGGTTTATCATGCTTACCTTTTGGTTACATGCAAGTAGTACTGGTAAGAAATTAAAACTACTTTCATCCCTTTTATTGTCAGTGGCCAGCTCTGCCAGTTCCTGTAGGTGTCGAAGGATATGTTGGTAGAGCAAAGTTAAGACATTGGACTACGGTTCGGAAGGTCCCAGTTTCAAATCCCACAACCACCAGGTTTTCCCTGTTGGGCCCTTGAGCAAGGCCCTTAACCCTCAACTGCTCATATGTATAATGAGATTAAAATGTACGTCGCTCTGGTCAAATGTAAAACTGTTGTATAAAAGCAATATCACACTTGAGGTGCTGTGTGCTGTTGTGCTGAATATCAGCATGGCTGTAATATCTTCAGCCTACGACCGCATCACTGCCGTGCTGATATTCAATACAACAGCACGACCTTGGGTATGATATTGCTTATTTTATAGTAGCAATAAACAGTTGTTCCTTTTCTAGACTTTTTTATTGTTCTCAATCCCCTCAACCAAAAAAAAGGCAAAAGATCTGTCCTGATGATTTATTTTTGTGGTGGAAAATCATAATCATGTCAATAATTATACTGTACATTTATTTAATAATCTGTCTATTGTTAGGCCTGAACTATGTGTCGCATCCACAATACAATCCATGAGAATTAGATCTGACTGTAGAAATGATGCGATTGTGTAAAGCTGCTTTGCGGCAATGACAATTGCTAACAGCGCTATACAAATAATTTGACCAACCTGAAATTTTGAATACCACGACAATGTGATCCAAACATTTTAAAACACTACAAGTTGGAAATTTTCCTCTTTATTCATATGGGAAATTAAAGTCCTACTACACTAACCAAACAAACTTCTACTAAAGCCTGTGTTCAGTAAACATGCAGCACATCTCTGGTCTCTTACTTCCAGCTTGGCCTTTCAGTTCTCGCCACAACTTCCAGACTAGTGCTTGTTAGCAGCGGATCTAGCCAGTCTGCGGTCAGATGAGCTTTAACAAGCAATCTGAATCAACAAGGTTGTTTTTCTGGCCTCCAAGCACTGGGACCTGACCTTCTTCACTCCAAGCACCAACCTGACACAAGGTCGGAATTAAATCATGGCAGGCTCTGAATGGGATCAGCACTTCCTAATAACCATTGCGCTACGGCTAAACCTGTTATCGCTGCCTTTATGCATGGGGATGCATGAAGAGCTACTAAAAATATATCAAGTATCAACTGAAGAGCAATGCTACAGTATATTAAGCCAGGTTGCACCTGGCAGTATGATGCACTCTGTTTATTCTGATGAAAATTACTCTTCTGACATTCCTGGTTAAATAAAGGTTAACCCGGCAATTATCTCTGACATTTAATAAAGATTTAATAAGACGATTTGATGCGTAGGCTTCATTATGAGGACAGTGTGAAGCAATGGGACCAAAGCTAGTTTTGACCCTTAGCTTTTTCAAAGTCAGCATGTCTGCTGGGAGAAAAAATGGCAAGCGGTTGGCCACCAGTCAGTTACTGGGCTGGCTCTCCTCCTGGTAGTTGTGTATGATTTCAGCCAACTCCATAGACACACACACACATACAAACACACACACACACATATTGACAGAGTTTAGGAATGTATTAACTCGTACAAATTTACACCACAACCGTAGTGCATTCACAATTCTCATTGGTCAGAAGGTGTTGTAATGAACAGGCTTTGATGTTTAACAAAGAAAGACGTCATTGATTGTACATTCATGGAAGGAGTTCCATAAATGGCTTGTAACACTTGTAACATTGGAAATTCCTCAGGACAGAGGAGATCACACTTCGTACCTTCTCTCTAACAGCTGCATTTTTGTCTCATTAATTCCTACAGATGGAAGGAAGAAAGCCTGGTGAAGGAATGCCTCTTTATAGTGACTATAACAGGTTATAACACGAGCGAACTTGTTTCGAAGATGTTCCGCAACATTAATTGTAATTATATACGGATAAATTCCATTTACAACCCGTCGTATGTTTAATAAATTAAAATCGCAATCATTAGGCAAATTGCCCTGGTATACAGTCACAAGAGAACATACAATTAGCAGTTTAATGAACAAGAGAATGTGTATAGTTTTGGTATGAATATGATAGGCACCAAAGAGAGGCGCATTAGGTTAATGGAAACGTAATCATGCACATCGTGCCGTGGAGGAGCTGCCCTCGGAAAATTACCACCGAGACTCACTGCTCAACTTCTGTGACCTTTTCACAGGTAACTAAATCGAACAAACGTGCAGCACACTTCCTCAAGCGTTGTCATATTATCTGGGATACGGAATAAAAATGGCGATAAACTGACATACAAAATACATAAATACTTATAAAGACTGATATCAGCTACCATAAAGACTACCCTGATCACTTCGGCTGTCAGGTCGACATCAAATCCAAGTCAGGTGACATAGCTTCAGGTTGATGTAGAGGTTTTAGGACACTTTGCAGATGAGAGAGGTGCTACTGCATAGCATTTCATGGCATGATGTCAAGCATTTTATATAAAACTCTGTCATTAAATTGTCATGGTATTTTTAAATGATCATTTCATTTATTGAAGAGAAAAAAAGTCCAAACCTGCCTGGCCCTATCTGAAAAAATTGAATTGCCTCTAAACATAATAACTGGATGTGCTACCCTAGGCAGCAACAACTGCAGTCAAGCATTAGCAATTAATAGATGCAGTAAGTCCAGACCTGGACTAGGCCACTCCAAAACCATTTTATTTATTTATTTTGAGCCATTCAGAGGTGGACTTGCTAGTGTGTTTCGGATCACTGTCCTGCTGCATAACTCAAGTGCACTTGAGCTTGAGGTAAAATATATATATATTATTATGGACTCCACAAGTCTTTAAGCCCTGGAAGTTGCAAAGTGGGCCATTCACATAGCAGACCTGTTACTCCAGCACATCCCAAAGATGTTCAATCAGCTTGAGACCTGGGAAATTTACAATTTATTTAAACACTCAGGGTCACAGGTTTTTCAGCATAACATTGGCCAAAGCATCACTCTGTCTTCACTGGCTTGCCTTTTTCCCATAGTCCATCCAGGAGCCAACTATTGCCCAGGTGAGCAAGGTACATGCACCCAGCCATCCACATGATCCATCAAACCAGGCCACCTTCTTCCACTGCTCAGTGGTCCAGTTCTGATGTTCATGTTCCCATACACAGCAAGCTGAGATGCATTTTCTGTTCTGACACCTTCCTATGATAGCCAGAAATAACTTTTTCAGCAAATTGTGCTATAGTAGCTCATCTGTGGGATTGGCCCAAACAGGCTAGCCTTTGCTTCCCACGTGGATTCATTAGCCTTGGACGCTCATGACTCCAGTTCATTGGTCGTCCTACATTGGACCACTTTTGGTAGATACTAACCACTGCGTTCCAGGAACCACCAGAAGACCAACCATTGTGGAGATGCTCTAACCCAGTACAATGTGGCTCTTGTTAAAGTCTCTCAGATCCTTATGCTTGGCCCTTTTTACCCGTTCTAACATATTAACATAACTTTGAGGACTGAGTGTTAACTTGTCGACTAATATATCCCACCCCTTGACAGGTGTCAATATAAGGAAATGTTATTCACTTCACCTGTCAGTGCTTTTAAGGTTTAGGCTGACCGCTGTATGTCTGTCATCACAGTAACCTTGGTTACAAAAGACTATTATACTGTATGACTTTGATTTACTGCACATGAACTATACTGAACTACACTCATTCTAGCAAAGCGACAAAGCAAAAGTCAATCACTTCATGTTCTACGCATGTGTGTGATGGGGATGAAATATATAATGTGTGGAGTCTGACATTTTTTTGATATTTTTTTGTTGTTTTTGACTTCCTACCTGCAATTCATTTCCATTTACTATTTGATAGACAGAAGAACACTTAAAACATGTAGTTTTGTCTTACTCTTTCATATACGGTTTCACAGTTATCGTCAAATGTCTAGAGAGAAGTTATGAAAATTTTTTTTAAAAAAAAACGTTTTTAGAGATGGATGGTGCGTCTGGTGATGTTTTTGCTACTAGTGTTTCTCATTGGCACTAAATAAATAGAAGAGACAAGCTGCAAGTATCATAATATAACCTTAAACCTGTCACTCATTTCAACATGACTTCAGGGTTGATGAAAAATTATGTTTATACCAGTCGTCATAAAAGGTCATTATATAGGTGATGTGTGTGTGTGTGTGTGTGTGTGTAGTTCCTTGGCCCCAAGTAAAACTTTTCAAATAGATTTTCACACATCTGGCAGGTTAGAGATCTAATACCACAATCGTACTAGCTGCCAAGAAATGAGTAGATGAGCAGACAGTGCAGATTTTAGAATCTCCACATCACTGCTCTTATAACCAGCATGAACAATTATTTAAACAACTCCGTGACCAACTTTGCCTACTTATGCCCTGGACTTTCTAAGGAGCACGACAGAAGCAGAACAGCACAATCCCTGGGCTCACA
Organism: Leiocassis micropogon; assembly: GCA_028565275.1. Taxonomy (NCBI): domain Eukaryota; kingdom Metazoa; phylum Chordata; class Actinopteri; order Siluriformes; family Bagridae; genus Leiocassis; species Leiocassis micropogon. Next base: position 16,406,148 of record JAOVVA010000027.1, on the reverse strand, counting down.
TCTGTCTTGAAAGCCTGTTGAATGTTGAAATTGGGCTTTAAGGTCAGTGAGAGAGAGAGAGAAAGAGAGAGAGAAAGAGAGAGAGGGAAAAAATAGAAAAAGGTTCTGTTGGCTAAATTGTTTATGCTGCTTCCTTAAATGAAATGGATGGTGCACTGCCTTTCGACATGGAGGCCGAAGAGGAGATCACAGGGTCTGATCAGAGTGTGCAACTGTTACCAATCTATAAGCAAATTATCTTTAATCAGCTCTTGGGAAATGTACCAAGAACAGAAAACGAAAATAAAAAAGAAGCCAATTTCCCGTTGATTAGAAATGACGTGTCATTTGCATCCGAGCCATTCTTCATGCTAAGGATCAAGCCAATTAGGCTGTGTTCAGCTTTTCTCTTTTAGGGTTTATTTAAGCCAGGGCCAGGTTTTATTCATTTCAGGCCAATTCATTTTTGCTCTTTGGGGTTTTTCTGTGCTATTTGTTTACTCGACTTTTAAACACACTGGTGCCCCGAGACACTGTCTTATCATCTGTTTTGCTCTATTAGTATGTCAACAGCAAACAGAAAGCAATCTTTGTTTGCTCTCAGTTTGGAAAATAACCAGCTCTCAGTGCAGTACAGCTTTCTAAATCTTCCATATCATGCAATGGTTCCACCAATCTGAGCTCCAAACTGCTTCTGCAGCTGCATTCACCACCATTTCAATGTGTATTTGTATGTAGAGCATCTGGTTGGATGCTCATGCCACTGAGAGATGGCAATAAATGCCAACTTTGTCATGGTGCTACAATCACCAAATTTGCTGGAAGGGATTTATATGGCTTTAGATTTCCACACAACCTTCCTTGGGAGGGTTGCTATTTGTCCAAGCAACAGAGCTTATTGAATAGTTTTGTTTACAATATAATAAATTAACTGGTAATATTAACATAAATCTATCAATCTAAAGTGGACAGATAACAGGAACATGGAGGATGGGTTACGATTCCTGCAGGGGTGGATGAGACTGGTCATCTCTTTTAATAGCAGTAGACAAGAGTGGTCGGGATACCTTTCTAGATTGGTTTTAATTCCTGCAAGATTGACAAGTGAAGAGTTCTTCAGGTGCACTTGGAATTGGCTAAAACTTCTTGAAGTTGGATAGATTAGAATTGGATAGATCCAATGGGAGATGTTGGTCAGAATAAGGAAGCCGGCAGGATAGGTTTAAGGTCTTTCAGGAATGATGGGACTAGTTAAAAGCCCTTCAGGACTAGGTGGGATTATTCAGAATTACTGTAGAAGTGCTCAGTATTTGGGCAAAGTTTCTTTAGAACTGGTTAAGATTGATCAAAATTATTTTAGAAGCAGACAAGAATTTCTTTGGGAGTGGGTGAAATTGGTTAGAATCCTATTGAGGTTGAACATATTGTTAGGGATTCAAACACAACAGGGTGAGAGTGGTATATATGGAACAATCCAGAACATAGCTTTAGTTTATACAATTAGCCTGGCTGGCCCAATCCCACAGAAAAGCCACTACTTGGTTACAATAAAAAGGCACCAGAAAACCCAGTGCACCACAGCTCACAACTGGAAAAGAGCCCAAGGCCACTGACCCAGCCACCAAATTCCTAAGATGCCAATCTGATTGAGCAGCCATGGGATGTGCCTTACAAACGAGTCTGTTCCATGTCTGGAGGCCCCACCCCACAACCTACAGCACCCAAAGTACCTGACTCTAACATCCCAGTGCCAGAGACCACATAAAAACCCCCGTGCCGTGGAACCAAACCCCTGTGATCCAGAACCACTCTGGCGGCACACGGGGAAACATAAAACCTAGATTATGTATCAATATTATTATTTTATTATCATTAAAGTCATTTGAAAGCAATTTAAACAGCAGTGGTTAATGCAAATATCAACCAGTCACTGCTTTTGGCTTTGTCTTCAGTAGGAATTGGAAGTGAAGTCTGCTCATATCCACACATTAGCCGTTAGCTCTGTGATGGCAACAAAAAGGTTTAAACACACAGCATGTGCTCCATCAGCTTGGCTTTGGCTCAGCTCCCTGCAACCTCCAACCACTACCACCTGCAAGGCAAAAAACAAAAAAAAATACAACTGGGTCGGGAAAACACAACATACACAATGCACTGAGTCATACGTGTTGGCTAATGATCTCAGTGAACACTGCACACTGCTTGACTTTTTGTTCTCTGCAGCTCCCCAGCAATCATCAGCGCAAAAAAAAAAAAATAAAATTCCTTAATATCCTCATGGCTGTGTTTCAAACTTGTCTTAGCAAAGGAATGATGCAATGTAATGAAACTACATCACTCAAAAAGAGATGAGGTGAATAATTTATTAATCATGCTCCCGGATAATTCCCATACAGCCTCCTGTACTCTTGTAGTTGTCAAGAAATGAGCAAGAAATTCAAATTAGAATGCAATACCTCAACATTTTTTTTTGTGTGTTTCATGACTCAGCACATAGTTGAAGCTGAGAAATGAGACATATAATTAGGTTTTGAAAAACACATTCATCCTAAGCACTTCCTAATAACCACACTTTGTACTTGATACTAGTGCAACAGTTTCATGATACTCTGTAGTGCTGTGAAATGCAGTCACATATGCAAAATATGGCCTACCATGTCAAAATCAAGCACACTTGTAAAATATATTAATACCTTATATATTAAAATATATAAACACCTGCTTGAAATTTAAGTAACATTTGTTTATAAATAAGCTTAATAATCTTATATTTGGTTTGTTGTAAATTATTTAGATTTAGGTTTGGCTAGACTCAACTATGATTTATAATACATTATTTCATTATATAATTTTTATAGTTTTTTTTAACAGCGTAGGATTTGGTCAGATTTTTTTTTTAATATATACAGTAGGTCATAGAATGTGCAAAAAGAACAAGTTTTTAATTATGGTTGATTTTGACATAAATAGGTCATTTACGAGAGGAAAGTTTCTCGTATTCAGAGTCGGGTTATGTATATTTTTAATATTGATTGGCTCATTCAGATTAAATTTATGGTTAAAATTATTCACATTAAACTTATGGTTAATTCAGGTTAGAATTATGCCACCGTGGTTGCAAGGAATTTTCTTCTAGCTTCTAGACCAATGGCACAAGGATTAAGTGTTTTGATTATGTTTAATTTTTGGTTGCTTTCAGTACAATTTGTAAAAAATTGGGGGGTGCACAATCAGCACAATCAGATTTATTGCAAATTTTGGGATGAAATTAGGAGCAAAAGTATTTTTAGGATTTAACAGTAACGTAAGGTTGATTTGTGCTATTTTTTCATTATACCGTGAATGCAACATTGGCCTTCTTTTTAGCATCAAGGTTTTTAATTTAGTAACGATCTTGGTTTGTGGTTTGATCGTCTCTCTAAAGGTACTCATTAAAAAATGATATTGTGGTATGTCCCTGGAAATGCATCTTGGCTGAAAATGAGAGTGAAATCTAATTCCCTCGGTATAGTATGCATTTCATGAGATGCCAAGTTAATTTGTTGACATGTAAATTGTGAAGCCTGTGTTATGCCGGGAATCTTAAAACTAATGAAATAAGCTTTAATAACGTGCCTCTTCTGTTTAGCTGGACACGATGTCGATGTATTTAAGAGGGAAGAGCACAAAGCCAAGTTGGACTGGAAAAGTCAAATCGCACACCCAGAGGAGTTTGTCCATGGCATGTCAGGACGTCTTTCAAAGGAATAGACATTTTCTTATCCTTTTCAACAATGCAGGAGTGGCATCAGCTTTGGGTCTGTCATGAAGACTGCCAATCATCACAGTAGGACGCAGCCCGGGATTAAAAAAAATAAAGTGGATTTATTCAAAGCTGATTTTTAGGAGCATCCTGCTATATTGTTTGACAGAATAATTATGGTACGTGTCATGTTTTAATATAGCACAGTAAAGAAGTGCGCATTTAAATGTGATTCATGAAAAAAAAACAATCAAAAAGCAGAATATACAAATCATCTGTATGTGGATCGAAACATTCAAGGTTTCCAGAGTTTTCTTGAGTATAAGCATCTGAACAGTGCTCTCATTGACATTTAGACCTTTAAACAAAATTGATAAAAATATAAAAATGGCAGATAATACATGAAGTAGGAAACCACTTCAAATATAATAAAATGCAACATAAAGTCAAGAGAGAATTTTAAATTGATAAAAAAAGGCTAATATTTGAAAAAGAAGATTTCAAACATTGAAATAAACATCTGATGGTCTTGAATATTGCCAATACATCACTGCATGAATAGTCCTCGCATTAAGTTTAACAAGGGTATTACTGGCTCAGTAGTCAGTTTCTCACCTGCCATGTGGAGACCTGGGTTCGATTCCCAGCCGATGCGCAAACCCCAGCCACTGGAGGCAGTGCTGTTCCCAAGCCCAGATAAACTGGGAGGATTGTGTCAGCAAGGGCATCCGGCATAAAACCTGTGCCAAGTTGGTGTGCGGATCGGTTGGTCTGCTGTAGCGACCCCTCGGCGGGAGTGGCCGATAGACTAAAAACAACTGCACAACTTTTTGGTAACGTCAGAATTGTGCTTAAACTTGAGCTTGGAATGCCAATTTGCACGATTTCAGCCCCTTTAAATTTGCACTTGCTACAACCTCAAAGACACAATTCAGGATTTTATTCATTTGAATTCTTTTCTGTCTGTCTGCCGTATCAGAATGTAACTCTAAATTACTTAATTTGTTGGCAAATCCACATTGACTGTACTGTACATTGATAGATTTTCAGTGTTGGTATAAATTCTACAGTGAACGTTCAATTTAAAAACAAGACCTAGAGCAACTGATCTGAGAGAGCTCAATTTTTTAAACATAACATTTAAAAATGTTTCCACAATGTTGCTGTAAATTGTAGTTTTCACGTTGTTAGCTGGTGTTGTTCCTTAGGACATTAAATGCACATTTCTATCATACCAAAGTAGTCTCTAATGCTCAGTTTTGATTGGTCAGAATTTTCTAGAAATTGAGAAATTGAGGAAGGGGGTTCAGGAAGCATGAATTATTTTTTGAAAAATAATAAATAATTATCAGAGCTAAAGATAGGCAACTTTGTGTGTGCGTTCTTTTTTTGTTTATTATTTATTATTATTTTTTTTATTATTATTTTAAATTTATTATCAGGCAATGACGTTACCAATAAGTGCATGTATTTCATTCAAACTCAAACCTGATACAGAGATAAATTTAAGTGCTTAACAAGCATTGAATCTGTAAATCCAGAAATTGTAATTATTTCTTAAATTTTCCTTTCCATAAACAGTCTAAAACTTACATTTTTTTCTTTTCTTCCTGGCTTCTCCTGCTATGTTCTTCAGACGTTAAGTAGCTATTGTGTAAATATAATAATAATAATAATAATAATAATAATAATAATAATAATAATCCACATTATCACCAGCAAGGTGAATAAACTAAGAACAGAGAAGATTTACAGGGAAATATTTAAGGTCCATGACTCTGCCAGGAGCATCAGCTAAACGACAACATGTGTGACACTTACAGCTGCCTCTTAATATCACAATGCTAGAGGCATAGAAATTAGCACCTAATTATATGCAATTTAAAAGTGCTCAGTGTCTAAGCTGGAGAAGTGGCTGAGAAAAAAAATAGCATTAATGAATTCTCAAACAGAGAACGCAGCAACTTATCTGACTTACAGCTGCTTATAAAATCACTTCACTAAAACAGCAATATCTTTTGAGGTATGCGCTTTTCAGTTCTGTGAATAGCCATGTGTGTGTGCGTGTGTGTGTGTATGTGTGTGTGTGTCCGTGTGCTTGCTCATTGGTGTGTCCATTTGTGGTGCTTTAGAACAGCTAAATTGATTTGTCAATACAAAACATTGACTTTTCCAATTAAACTGGAGGATCAATTTGCGTTTCGCCCTCGTGGCTGTAAGTACGACCCTGATAAACTTCTGCAAAATGCAAACATCTCATATAACAGCTTCAGGTGTCACCATACACCTCTAAAGCATTATTCCACAATAAATCACTACAGTTACATACATAACTTATTATATTTTAATTATTTTCTTATGAATGTTTTTTATAATCAGAATATACTGTTTTTCTTTTTTGTTTATGTAAAATAATTTTTAAATATATTTTTCCCCAAATGTTTTCATCCAAAAATTCCTATATTGTCATTATTATTATTATTATTATTATTATTATTATTATGAAAAAAGTTTTTATTTTACACTGTTTTAATTATTGTATTTAATGTTTAGTTTTGGATGAATTTTTATTATTTTTCTCAAAGTCCTCCTTACAGTTGTTATTGTTGGATTTTTAATTCGAAATGTTTTTTTATATATATTTAACTGAAAAATTATTTTGCATATTTAACACATATATTGCATGTTTTGGTGCAGTTTTTAAAAATAAATATAGTTATATCAAAATATAACTATTGTTATTTAGAGTGTAGGAAAAAAATGAGAAAAAAATCTAAATAAAACAGACTTTGTGGTGGGTCCTGACATGCAGGTTATACACACGTCCATTACAAAACACAAAAGCAGAAAATAGAATCTGTTCTTTCAGAGACTGCATTCAGCAGGAGCAGTGTTTCAGTGAAAACCACCACCATGGAATGGCAAAAAGCACCTAAACACAGAGAAAAATCATGACTACAATGATTAAAGGTCATCTATATATGTTGACTAACCAGCTGTTTTGTTGAAATTAAAATAAAATTAAAAAAAACAGCTCTGTGATCTTGATCTGTTGAACTTGTTGACTAATTGGTCAGAATGTCTTAATTAATTTTCTCAAACAGCAGGTCAGACAATTCAAATATGCAGCTACAAAAATGTAGTTTTAAACATATTTTTTATTTTAAACACCAATAAAAAAAATTAAAATAAACACTAATAGAAAGAAAAGAGACAACAGGCCCCATTTATCAGGCATTTCGAAAATCACTCACTCACTGTCTATACCGTCTTATCCTGTATACAGGATCGCAGGGGCCTGGAGCCTAAACAGAGCTAAACTACCCAGAGAAAACCCACCGAGCACAGGGAGAACATGAAAACTCCATGCACACAGACCCCGAGGTGGGAATCGAACCTGGAACCTGGAGGTGCGAGGCGACAGCGCTATTGTGTCATATTTGTGAAAACTCACGAAACCTCCAGCTTGGCATGTCTTGCTGTCATGATCAAGTCTAAAAAACTATTTAGTTTTAATTTTATTCATTTTTATTCACTAATATACCAATAAAATATTTAATGACATACAACAGTAAAAGTAAATAGAGATAATTCCTGGAGAAATGGTGAAGAAGAGGCTGAACAACAGTTGTTTATTTTTTACTGAAAACAACACATTTATACCCAACACTGCTCCCAAAATATCAGCATTTATACAGTATTTTTTTTTATTTTTATTTTTTAATGAAAAAAGTTGACTGTGAACTAGTACAATCCCTGTACTTCTGATACTTGAAAGTAAGTGGACGGGGGGAGCTCAGTGTTTTAGGCACTGGACTATAAATAGGAAGGTCCAAGTTCAAAACATCAGGACCACCAAGCTGCCACTGCTGGGCCCTTGAGTAAGAACTTTAATCCTCAACTGGGCGTCTGCCAAATGCTGGAAATGTAAATGAGTTTTGTATTTTTACTAAAGTACACAAGTAAATGAAGGACTTTTACTTGAGTATTATTTGCCCTAAGGAAAAGTGCTTTTCCCTCCTCTTCTTGTTGTCTTTGTTTCCAATGGTGCTCTCAGTCCCTGACCCAGCGAACTATCATGAGGATGCATTTTTAATAAAGACTTAAATAGTCATTTTGTAAGTAACTTTTGAGAAGGACTTTATCCAGAGTTACTTATAACTAAAAATTTTGACTCAATTACTTATTTCAAAGTTATATCATTTTAAAATTGATCATGTTGTGGTTTACAGAAGATCTCCTTATGTGTAAATTTACACACACTCAGGTGCATGAGTAGGTTTGAAAAACTGTTGCAATTCATGTACTGCCAAATTGGCTTCAATTATTATATTATATATACACACACACAGCTTTGAGAAAAATAAGAAACCACTGCAAAATAACCAGTTTCTTGTGTTTTTTTGTTCTTACAGGTGAATGGTGAGATGAACAGTTTTGTATTATTTTTTTGCGCACTGCTGACAATATTTCTCAAAATAACACTATTGTTATTTAGAGTGTATATTTAAAGGAAATTAAAATATCACAACACATTAAAATAACCCAAGATCATGCAGTATTTGCAGAGCTTTAATAACTCAAATAAAACAAAATGCAAATAATTTGTAAACAAATTGTGTTAATGCTTTGGCTAAATAAGTATTTGGTGGCATAACCCTGATTTGCGATTACAGCTTTCATGCGTTTTGGCTCTCCAACAGTTTTCCACATTGCTGCTGGTTATACTTACAGAATCTCAATACAAATCAAATCAGCACCCAGGCATCATAATAATATCGTACCGGGTGCCTTCCCGGCGATTTCCTTCACCTATAAACAATTTACACATAAATCAGCTCGTTTTCAGCTTGTTAAATGAGGCTAGTATTTTGAGTAATAATTTACTCAATCAGAACCAGAAAAAAAGTCATATTTCCTGAACATTTCATCTTCCCAGTTTATGAGCCACATCTCTCTCCACACACTATAAGCCTTTAATCTTGCATTCGCTGCCCAAGCAGATTGAAAGTCGACCTGTCAACAATAGTTAATACTCCGTCTGCTAAAGTCACCGCAAAATTTATTCGGTTTTATTCCGTGTCTGTATCCGAGCGCCACATCTTCCCGCGGTCGCTGTGGCAAATAATTAAAATCTGCCTTCCAGTTCCGAGGTCTCCTCTGTTTCAATTCCGCAGGCCGTGGAGGAGATGACATTAGGATTATAGCATCCTATCTTCTCCTCACGCTCACATTTTCTCCCCAGCTGCTTATGAAGCTGTTGATGCATTGTGCACTGCAACGCCTCAAATAATGTCTTTTTTTTTTTTTTTTTTGGATGATAAAACAAATCTTTTGATAGAACCCAAAGGATGTGTGGTGGAAAAACAGAAGGGAAAAAAAAGTCTTATCTCTAAGAGCAAGTTGGAATAAACTCTCTCGGGTTGGCAAGTGTCAGAGAGAAAGTAACACAAACATAACACCGCATTTGGTACACACAATGAATTGTGGAGTTTGTTGCAAATTGTTTTTCTGCTAAGGTGAAGATATGGAAGACGTTTCAGTTCAGCCGGAAGGAACAAAAGTTTTAATAAATATCACAAATAACGTTGGACCTGAAAGTGCATGAACGCACTAAAAGAACACCGTTCGTTGAAGACGCTTGTTTTTCGTGAATCGTGAACTGAATGGATTGTTTTTTAATTTAAAAAAGAATGTGAAAGTAAGCCTCGTTAACATGCAGGGTGATCAATGCAAGCGGCGAAGACTTTGTACCTTCGCTTGCTAATGTTGATAAAACAGACAACCACAGCCAAGGAGTCTATGATTTGAGAAAGAGAGAGAAAGAGAGAGAGAAAGAGAGAGAGAGAGAGCGTGTTCACACTGATTCATCTCGTGTTAAGTGAACCTATCACTGTTCTTAGTGAGCGGAGCTTTACATTTAACCTCTCTGTCTCTTTCCATCAGTTCAGTTGAGTCTCGTGCAGCGCCGTGGCCCGAGTTGTGCAAAAATGCCAAAAATACAAAATGGACTTTACCCCAACGTACAGTAAAGTCTACACCTGGCAATAACAGCAATAATGGCTGATTAATGGAAAATAATGGCAGTTCTCTTTGCTACATTTCTCCATGTTGTTAAATGTGTTATAGGAGACACATCAAGAGGAATTTTCATTTGTTCATTAGCATTTGTTCAAAACATTATTTGAACTAACTGGTTAATCTAGCTGCTAATCTAATCTAATAAGGTAATATGCTATACTATACTATACTGTACTCACTCACTCAATCATCATCTTTACCGCTTCATCCTGTACACAGCGTCACGGTTGGCATGGAGTCTATCCCATGAGACTTGGGTGCCAATCCATTTCAGAGCACACATACAGTACACACATACTCACACACTCATTCACACACTATGGGCAATTTGGGGACGCCAATTAGCCTAATCTGCATGTCTTTGGACTGTTGGAGGAAATTGGAGAACCAGGAATAAACCCACCAAGCATGAGAAGAACATACAAACTCCATGCACACAGACCCTGAGGTGGGAATCGAACCCAGACATTGAAGGTCCAAGGTGACAATGCTAACTACTACGCCACCGTGCCGCCTTATAATTTACTATAATATAATGGGCTGCTCCCATCAAAGGGTCGCCACAGCAGACTCTCTAATCCACACACAACTTGGCCCAGGTTTTATGCCAGATTCCATTCCTGATGCAACCATCCCATTTCTTTAACTGGCCTTTAACTTTAACTATAAGAGTGATTCTTTTCTTGAGTAGTGGATAATGAGTGGATAACTAGTTACTAGTTTAGTTTGCATCTATTGTTGTATTTCATTTAATTAAACTTTACATCCTTGCTAGTTCCTCATTATTATAAATAATTATTATTAACATTATAATGTTATTGCAACACATTATTTTAAAAAAAAGAAGTAAAAAT
>JAOVVA010000027.1:16383274-16395392 GCA_028565275.1 Leiocassis micropogon | reverse complement strand
TATATATATAAAAATGTACAATAACTACTGTACATTTACACAGAACAATATTTCTTCAATCCAAATGAAATCATAAGAAACTCCAGCTTAACTGTTTAGAGTTGAAATTCGAATAGATGTCCATTTACATGCAGAACTCAAAGTGTTTGATTTGACTACTTTTTTTACATTTACGCTTTATGTGCTGGAAATACATATTAGAAGAACGTGTCATCGTGTCATATGGCCCAGCCACACACACACACACAACTTTGCAGTTAGATTAGGTTTCCCATACAGTATTTTCTGTTAAATCATCCATTCTGCATTATGATTGGTTACAACAATTCATTCTCATCTACGTATAATTGATGTGATGCTTTATTACGTGTGAAATGTGAGCCAATCAGGGCTTCTTCCTTAGCCACAGACCCAGTGGATGAAAGTCTAAAATAAAGACTAATGGGAGAGAAGAAGAAATTGTTCTTACAGAGTTTAAGAAACAGGAATGGAAGCACTATTTTCTGTTACCCTGATGTGGAGAAAACATGCAGGAAAAATATATATATATTTATTCTAACAAAAGAGAAATGAACACTTGCACCTCCAGGGTGCAGGTTCAATTCCCCGCCTTGTGGTCTGTGTGCATGGAGTTTAGTTAGTTAAGCGTTTATTTGTCACATATACATTACAGCACAGTGAAATTCTTTCTTTACATATCTCAGCGTAAGGGTCAGCCATGACACGGTGCCCCTGGAGCAGATAGGGTTAAGGGCCTTGCTCAACCTGGCAACATGGTGGAGCTGGGGATGCGTGGTCTCCCCATGATTGGTGGGTTTCCTCCCACAATTATAAGACATGCAGATTAGGCTAACTGGCATTTCCAAATTGCCCGTAGTGTGTGAATGTCAACCGGAGGTCCTACCACGGTTGTAAAAATAGGAATAAATAAAATGGTCACCATTGGCCTCCACTGTCAATAGTTGGACTACAGCGGTTTCTAGATGGATGGATGAAACTGATTACTAAAGTGTTACATCACCATACTTATTCCTATTGGGTCAGAATGTTCCGATCGAGGTGTTTACTAAGTGCATTTTTATTTTGATACAGTACATCTGTACAGGAACCATACAAATCTCCCTCTGCTTCCATGTGTCGTGTAGGTGACGTTTATTTCTCCGCCTCCAAACACAAAAGCTGCTGCCGCTTTCAAACAAATTGAATTCACCTGTTTACAAATAGCTAGAGCTACATAATGATCTACCCAAGCTAAACGCTTGCAGGTTATGAGCTGTTCTTTTTATTAATTAAACCTGGCACAGGTAATTAGCTATTGTGTCTCATTAGCGTGCTGCTAATGTGATAACAGTTAAATTCTGTCTGGTCCTGCACAAGCATGAGGGGAGCTAGAGCTCGAACATCTTTACGTGTTCAAGAACGAAAGGACAAAAATGTGCCGCACAGTGAAAACACACACACACACACAATCTATAACGAAGTAAATATTGGACTTGGTGATTCAGTGTGTTCCTGCCCTTCAGAGAAAGCAGCAGAAGACTACAGATGGAGGAACAGAGGAATGAACAACAAGTACAATGCCCACGCACAGTGAGGAGGAAAAAAAATGTTTCAATTAAGCATTTACACATTTACCTAATATACAGGCCAAGAAACAAGTTTGCTGCTCTGATGGTGAGAAGTGGATCCTAGGAGGTTGAGAGCATTTCTATTAAAATGGAAGACAGTACTGGGGGCAAAGCAGTCTTATCCAAAAACAAAAGGGGGGAAGTGTTTAAAATCAATTCTCATAACTTTGCAAAGTGTCCTCTGGCTATTTCTTACATATCACTCGAACAGCACTGCCTCAGGTCCAACATCTGATCCGATTCTGATCTGGATTTCCAAACACGGATCAGTAAGGACGTAACACTGTGTTGAACTTCCAGGGGATCTAGATAAAGAAACGTTTAGATGAATGTGGATGAAAAGAAACATTTTTATTTCGTATTTAAAAAAAACAACAAAAAAACGGCTATTAAACTGTTCAACCTTGAAAGGGCAATACGAAAAATGGAAACTGTATCACATTTATTCATTTATTTTAAATGAACAAAAGTGCATTAAAAGGAACCTAGATGAGTCTACAGTGGGCATGTACAAAAAAAAACATGAGAGAAGAACAATCCCTCCTTTTTGTTCTTTTTCTATTTTTGTATTGGCCAGGGATTTAATAAGCCAATTAGATTGTTCTCCCTAATGTGATCTCATACAAGAAGAGCCCCTCTCCCAGTTTGTTGCTGAGCTCCAATGTTCTCTGATGCTCAGGCATGGCTCGGCAGTAGCTCTAAACCACTTATTTGGATGTCAGAGTTTAAGATATAAATAAAAATGCATTATCCAAGGGTTTTTTCAACTGTAGTTGACAGTATTGGAGCCCACATATTGGGGGAGCCCTGAGCCCCATGTGAACGTGTTAAAGAAATAGTAAAAGACCATTAATGCAGAGAATTTAGTTTAAAGGACTTTGGCTGGTGATTCTACCAATTAATGCTGAAGGCGTCCAAAATACACAATAATCTCCTTTGAACAGTTGATATTGAGATGTATCTGCTATGTATGCTCTTTAAATCTTTCATAACAGCTCTCTAATCTGAGGTGCTGGTTGTTAATTGGTGATTTCTGAGGCTGGTGACTCTAAATGAACGTCTCCTCTGCAGCAGAGGTAAGTTTTGGTCTTGCTTTCCTGGGAAGGTCTTCATGAGAGCCAGTTTCATCATGGAGCTTAAATGGGTTTTGCAAATGCACTTGACACCACTGTTCTTTTTTCTAATTCAAAAATGTGTTAAATAACCAGCATATGTTTCATATTTTCAATTCATCATTGTAGCCACCTACTGCTTCGATGACAGCTCTCCAGACTCTTGGCATTCTCCCAGTCAGCCTGATGAGGTAGTCACCTGGAATGGTTTTCCAATAAACTTGAAGGAATTTCCAAAGTCCTTGAGTACGTCAGTTCTTTGCTGCTTTTCATTCACTAAAAAGTTGGCGATTTCTGAAGCTGGACATTCTAATAAACTTATTCTCTGCAGCAGAGGTAGCTCTTGGCCTGCCTATCCTGGGACAGGCCTCAGCCAGTTTCATCATGGTTTTGGTGAATGCTCTTGGGGTACATTAAAAGTTCTGGAAAATTTTCACTCCTTCGTTTCTTAAAGTAATGCTAGACTGCCTTTTTCTTTATTTAACTGAATGTTTTTTGCAATAATATGAATTTATACAGTAGTTGTAGTAGCATTAATAGATCTATTGACTCTGTACCCACCCAAGAGATCTCACTAGCAAACTCTTGTCTTATCAGTGGTGTACACTGGAGCCACAGGGCATCATGCAAAAGAGAGCACTGCTACATCACATCACCAGGCCTTAGTGTGACCATGCGCCAACATGAACATGAAGTGCAGAACAGAATACATATGCTAAAAATTCAATGATCCATTGTCAACATGGAAAACAAGGAGTTTCACAACATGTGATTTTTTTCTTTGTTGTTTTTTTTGTTTTGTTTTGTATGTTCTCTAACAAACTGTGTTCCTCCAGGTACAGGTCCATTCCTACTGAGACCACATGACTCTTTTATTACAAACATGGCCACATGTTTTGAGAATTACACTAATATTACCATCGACATGTTTATACTACTATCTGCCACGTGTCATGCCAACAGTAAAGCATCCTGAGACCATTCATGTGTCTCACAAAAACATCCTCTGAGGGCAACTTCTTCCAACCATTCAAGAACATAAGGCAAAAGCGATTAAGTGTGTGTGTGGGGGGCATCGAAATTTGGGGTCCCATTGAGAGCTTGTGATCAATACTCAAAAAGTGGATGGACAAACCAAAACCCACACATTTTAAAAAACTTCAAGCATTGATTACATAAGAATGGGCAGTCAGGATGTGACCCAGAAGTTGATTGACAGCATGGAAGAGCGAACTGCAGAGGTCTTTAAAAAGAAGAGTCAACACTGCAAATACTGACCCTTTTAGTAACTTCCACAAAGTAACAATACAAAATGTGGCAAAGGGGAAAGGTGTGCAATATGTTTATGCAAGCTACACTGTGCTAAAAAGAAAAAAAAAACCAGTCCATTTTACATTAGCAGAGAACATTTAAGCCGTTGGCTGTGTTTGGGCTTCCCGCTGTGAACTTTATGACTATTTCACTGCCAGCATTCGGAGGCAGCAAACGTGTGGGAGAAACACAGGGATGATGAGAAACAGCAAATGGCACAGCTACAGCAATCAATAACATTAATATGCTAACAAATTATCAGGGTGAGTGTGAAACTGAAAAGAAAAAAAAAGTCATTATTCCGCCATCGTGATAGGAATGCGGCGGACCAGAAATGCACAATGACGCCATCGCTGAAGTGGCATTTTTTTTTTGGTTTTTTTGTTTGTTTGTTTTTTATATCAAGGCAAAGGATGTATTTTTACCTCCGTACAAGCTGTAGCTGGGAAAGCAGGAGGGACTGAGGGAGGAAATGAGGGCAAGATGTTTAAGAAAGTGTCTACTGTAATTGTCAGCCACATCATATCTGTGCATGACGCTCATGATTTCATGCCCGGTAGATCTCAAGAGACTCTAGCAGTGTGTTCTTGTTTAATAATAGTAGCCTTAATGATTCTGAACGTCTCAACAGGGAGTCCAAGATGCAAGAAAGAACCATAAGGACATGAACTAATCACCATCTTTTAAAATTCACACCCAATATCTCAGCACTTCTGGGGCACTCTGTTAGATAATCACAGCTTACCAAATCAGCATGACTATATCTAAGCCAAGCACTTCACACAGCCCTATCAAGGAATTTGCCTCCTGGAGAGGAAAAGAAATCCAATAAATTCTTATGGCGAGTGTGAAAGGACCCGTAAAGAGAGCAATCGATAGTTAATGCAGTGCTGGACTGGTTTTTCCGTGGACATTGAGTAAGCACATTGTGCTTCAGGGTAACCGAGGCGTAATGTGACAGAAACCAGCAAAACAAAGCATTTTTACTCTCGAGGTGAGCATGACTCCACAAGTCCTCTGGGGGTGCACGTTGGTATCTGGCACCAGGATGTTGGCAGAAGATCCTTTATGTGCTTTTGGTTGAGGGGTTGAGGAGCACACACTGCGGGCAATTTGAGAACAACAATTAGCCTAATCTGCATGCCTTTGGACGGCGCCTGGGGGAAACCCACCAAGCACGAGGCGAACATGCAAACTGCATGCACACAGACCCAAGGCGGGAATACAACTTGGACATTGGAGGTGCAAGGCAACCGGGCTAACCACTAAGCTACACATTCAATTATTTATAAGTGCAACAGAACGAAAAATAAATAAATAAATAAATAATAATAATAGTAATAATAATGCTGGAATGCAAGCAACACCTAGACAACAAGGACCACATGACAAATGTACTTGTAACTTGCAACCAGGAGCAGCTGTGCATGATCATGTGATGGGCAAGGGCAGATGAGAAATCTAGTCCATCACTGAAATGTTGCACATAGCATTTTTAAACACTACTGCTAACCAGCCTCTTTTCCTTCTTCCTCTGTTCAAGGTGGTAAGTAAAATAAAACGAATCTCTCCATCCTTAAGGAACACCTTGTCCTAATGAATAAAACATGGAGTCCTGGAGGTGGCCACGAATTTTAGACTCTACTGTGACTTTGTGTTTTTGGTGAACTTCTTGAAGAAAGAAAGAAAACACACTTCATCATGTAATACATCCTCAGGGGGGGAAAAAATCTCTGCAAGTCTTTCCTGTGAAAAATGACATTCAGAAATAAAATATGCTTCTTAGAATTTGAAGACACTTAAAACCACCAAAAAACAATGCGTCATTTGCACTGCAAAGCAAAGACAGACAACAGAGCTTGTCTAGAAGCCGATGGTGGGTTTGAATTGAGCATGTGGCGTCTCTGGAGAATATCTTGTGTCATGTATTACACATGTTTTTCACCTCAAGTTGCCGGAAGGCATAACCTCAGGCCAGTTTTGTTCATGAGATCTACAGACGAAGGAAAGACTGTGAATATGTAGTTTTAAAGTACTGTGGCTAATCCTTAGTTGGAAAGCAGCCAACATTCTCTTGGTTTCCTACCTGGATTCAGACCCTTCAGGTAGTATCTATTTAAGCTAAAGTATAACAAAAGGAAAATTCAAAGCACAGGAGCATATCGTTATAGATACAGTATCACTTGTTTTACAGCTTTTGTTAGCGTATCTCGCCCATCTACTAGCACAGGATTTAGCTAGCTGGCCAAGTGATTTACCTGACTGTGTAAAACATCATTCATTAAAACCAATTATGGTCTTTAATGATTACATTTTGAATAAAATTCATTCAAAGTGTCAATTTTATTTGAAATATTTAGCTAACTGGCTGCAGTCAACATTTGCTAGTTTATTTAGTTATTATTACAACCATTATTGCCTAGCTGGCTTAATACTACAGCTTTCATTATTCAGCTTGTTAAGTACAAAATAATTTCTTAATGTTAAATAAATATATTGGGATTTGATTAGCTACCTATCTTAGTACTACAGACCTAATTGGCTAGTTGACTTACTTAATATTACCGCTTTTAGTATTTAGCTAGCTGGTTTATTTTTTACTCCAGACTTACTTAGCATTACAGACTTCAGTAGCTAGCATAGTAGGTACTACAGACATCCCTTACTAGCTTATTAAGTTAGTACCCCACCTTAATAAGCTGACTGAGTTAATACTACATACTGTATATCTGTAATTAAGTAAAAGAGCATTTCTTAAAATTCCAAACAAAAATGTAAATAAAAATTTTTCGTTTAGATTTGGTCAGCTAACTGTCTGTCTTCTATAACTGACAATCATCTATATGCTAGCTATTCTTAGCTAGTAGTACAGGCTTCTTTAGCTGTCTCGATTAGCTTATTTTTATTATTTTTAGCATTACTTAACTGAGAGGAATGTAGCTAGATTAAACAAATTCTAAGCAAATTTGTAATAATCTGACAGGGCCAACAAAACAGGAACTATTGCGCATCGAAATAACCCATCTTGTTGGGCCATAAACATTAGCAGCTTAACATTCAGAGCACTTGATCACTTCATTGAGCTCTGAATGATTGTCACTGAAGTTAACATTAATTACATGGGGGGAAATAAATAAATAAATAAATAAATAAAAGCATGGGAGGTGAATACGGATGAGCATTTGTCTGTCCACGACCTGATTTAGTTGGATGGGTTTCTCAGAGCATTCAATGCTAGAAGCTAGCAATCGATATGAGGAAGAGAGATAAAGAGACAGACAGAGTGACAGAGACTGAGAGACAGGACTGAGAGTGTAGCCGAGCGGAATGAAGCATGTATGAGGCTGTAAATTGACACCCAGGTTGCCAAGAACCCACAGTCACCTTCTCACACATCACCGCTCTGGCAACGCTCCACAACAGGCTCCAGCAATTCAGCATTTTATTGGTCACTTCCTGGTTTATATATAAAAAGTTTTTTTTCTGTAATTTAATTTTAAAAGAGAAACATTTTAAGCCTGTTATGTTTGACTAAATGACTAGTCATACAGGTCAAATATAATGCGTCAACACCTTCATCAGAAGATCCTGTATTCAAGCACATTAATGGAAAGATGACTAGAAGGGAAAAGTGTGTCGGGAAAACAGAGATGACTGTAAACTTAAGAAGATTGTTAAGCAAAGCTGAGTCAAGACCTTGGGTGAGCTTTGGAAGGAGTGGAGTGAGGCTGGAGCCACCACACATAGACATTATCAGGAAATGGGCTGTTGTATTCCGAGTATCAAGCAGTTCTGAACCAGGGACAACAGCAGAAGCATTTACCTTGGCTAAGGAGAAAAAGAACTGGACCACTGCTCAGTGGTCAAAAGTCCTCTTTTCATCAGAAGGTAAATTTTGCTTTTCCTTTGGAAATAAAGGACCCAGAGTCTGGAGGAAGAGTGGAGACACACAGAATACACATTGCTGGAAGTCCATTTGATGTTTGGACCCACTTTCTAATTCGATGTTTTTTGTTTTGTGATTTATTATCTACATTCTTAATCTCAAAACTATTGCATTAGGAAATGACAAGATCAGTTGTTAGTTTAAGACACAAAGGTCAGCTGTTCTGGAACAGTTTTTTCAAGAACAAAACCCATCAAGCACCATGATGAAACTGGCTCTCATGAAGACCTTCCCAGGAAAGACCAAAACTTACCTCTGCGGCAGAGAGGGAGTTAATTTAGAGTTACCAGTCTTAGAAATCACCATTTAACAACCAGCACCTCAGATTAGAGCCATTATGAAGACTTTGCAGAGAATAGGTACTGTAGCACAGACAGCTCAATATCAACAGTTTAAAGGAGATGATTGCATATTTTGGACACCTTCAGCATTGTTTTATAGTGTAGAAAGAAATCAAAATCAGAAAAGACCATGGAATTAGAAGGTGTATCCAAACTTTTGACTGGCAGTGCATATATGTTCATAACAGAGTATGCAATTATGCACTATTTTTAGTAGTAGGTCATTTAAGCCAAAGTAATTAATTTGGCAGCACCTAGATCTAGCTGCTTTTTTCTACTAGTGCCTAAAACTTGTAAAAAATAAAATAAAATGTTCAGATGATAGTGTTTATTTGGCATGCACTGCTAAATAAAATTAGTTTTGGAGAAGGAAAGTCCTTGAGAAACTGCAGAGGTATGCTTGAAAACAGCAGAAGTATCAGGCACAGAAGAGAAGCTTTAGAAAAGACATTTTGGGAAAGAAAGAAAAATATGTACTGATGAAAAGCGTCAGAGAGAATAAGAAAGGATTGATAGATGAGACGGCAATGAAAGGGAGGAGGCAGAGAGAGAGGAACAAAAGAGAGAAGAAAGACAGGCAGCAAATGAAAGTTCACTTTTATTTATTTAGCATTTTTTTACCTTTAACTTCGGTCCTGACTCAAAATTAAAATTTTTGATTCTGAAGAAGTACAGTAAGTAAAGGTTTTTAAAAAATCTATAACACTATATTCACATACTATAGTATAAACAATATAAGTGTAATTACAAAAAATAACCAATAATAATTTATTAAAGAAACATCTTTTAATTTTTCAACATCTTCACTTTTCTCACTTATGATTAAAGCTTTATCTATTGATTTTAAGACAGAGAAGCTGGTTTGGAAGCAAATGTTTGTTGCTGACACAATGTAACTGATAATATACTGAGAAAAAAAGTCATGGATCAGTGAATTTAAATGGCATTTAAATCAAATGCACCGATCAGCCATAATATCAACACCACGGCCAGGTGAAGTGAACAACACTGATCACCAACAATACACCAGTAAACTGGTGACAGGATCATGGGCCCGAAGGCTCACCCATGCCCACACGGACCAAAGGCCAACCTGTCCAGTCTGATCCCACAGAAAAGCCAATGCAGTAGTCAACAAAGTCAAGGCTGGACATGACAGAAAGGCACCAGAACATCCAGTGCACCACAGCCTACTGTGCATGGGGTCCAACAGGACACAGCCTCCAAACTCCTCAGATCTCAATCCTATCATGCACACAGTACCCAGAGGATCCACTGGCAACATCCTGGTGCCAGACACCACAGCACACCCCCAGAGGTCTTGTGGAGCACAAAGGGACCAGAGTCCACCCTGGCAATACAAGGGGAACCCAAAACATAGGAGCTTTGAATATTAATGGCTTTAATGTTATGGCTGATCAGTGTATCCAAAAAAATGAACACAAAGGAAGTAAGTGCAGGTTTAACCCATTAAATAGAAATCTTCAAAGGTGAGTCAAAAAATATCCACACTCTGGCTGTAGAATGTATATATATATATATAATTTTTTTTTTTACATCATCTCCAATAATATAATACCAGGAAATATTTTTTTACCTGATAATGATCCAATACTGGCCCTTGAAAATCCAAGAAAACTTTAAGCATCAAATTTTTAGCTTGGTCGGCGATTGAGGATGTTTCTTTTCCATACTCTTCCTCTCCGGCTGATGAATCCATGTCTTGTTAGCAGTAATGATTTCACCTTCCTTAGAGTATTGCTTCAAATTTTGTTTGCAGATATCCAAACACTTTCTCCATACTGAACAGCGCTTTTACAAATGAACTTATGTAATACATTCAGACCTGCACAGCTGTGACGGGGGAGACAGTAGCCTTCAATGGAAAGTGCTGAAAAGACAGTGCGGCCAACAAGAGTTTAAATATAACTGTTCCATCATATCAGATCATTTTTGACTCACCTTTATACATGAATACAAGTGTATTTATTATCTTTATTTATCATAGTAACATACATATTATATCATTAAGTAAACGCTCACATTTTAATTCTGTCCTTACCTTTTTTATACTTTTATAAAACTTTTTATATTTTTTGTAAGGTATGCTTTCCCACTCTACTAAGAAGGAATCCTTTTCTCCTTTGTGTAAAGAGCATATTATTAAGAGGTCTATAAAATCTTCCGACAAATGTTGTGACTCTCTAAAGTCAGAGCGATGAATATTTTCTTTAACCCTAAATTAAAGTGAGTGCTGGTATTATGTGCCTTCGACAATACAAAATCATGTGTTATAACGATCCAGTGCAAGTCAGCTTTGGAATGTTATTACACAATTTTTATGTCACTTGACTTATGACATATCAATTATACATTAAAATCGGCCACTGTGGACTGTTAAATTGAATAAAACTTAATATAGATGTTTTGGTCACTTGTCAGGAAAGGCACAATGTAGACTTATAAAAAGTGCCTTTAAGTAAATTGTTACAGTACATTTATATATTCAATCTCTTTCACCAAGGTTTCAGGATGACCTTTTGCAGGTGGCGTTCATCATTTTAAACAGGCATTTAAGGTTGACGCAAAAGACTCAAGAAGATCGAACAGCCTCTTGAGATCAGATGCCCTTCTGCATTATGGACGTCTCTAAAAGCAGGGAGCGGCATGGACGAGTGCCAAATAGGTTCCGTCATTTAGGTGCACTGTAGTGGCTTGACATAAAAAATAAAAAATAAAAAAACCTGCAAAAACTAAAAAATAAAAAACTGGGAAGTTTCAGATAATTATCCTCGCATGACTTTTCGACCATGGGGAAAAGGTTCAAAAGCAGCCGTTCACTTCTGCTAGCAATTAATAACTGCAAAAATCACTTGGGCTATGAGCAATTAAGTACACAGAATGCTGAACTCAGGGGAAGAGTTGCCTGCTGGCTGTGTGATGGGTTTTTAGAGCAGACTAGAGGAAACAGTATGTAGGGTTACATAAATGTGCTTGTATACAGCTTGAACAGGTGGAGATCATTTGTGAATTGACAAGGTTCATTCATTTTTTACATTTTTTAAACAAAAATAAAACAGACATTTGGGTGAGGATTTATTTCCTTCTATTTAATATCGTATGTCTTCATTTTTTTTTATCTCATATTATTAAAAATGAAAAAAACATTTCATAAGACATTAAGTTGCAATCTTGATCAATTTGGACAAACCGTATTATCAAAATCTACTAAATGGAATAGACCTATGGTGGCTTAGTTGTTAGCACTGTCACTTTGCACCTCCACTGTTGGGCATTCGAATATTGCCTCTGGTCTGTCTGCATGGTGTTTGCATGTTCGCACTGTGGTCAATTTTATTCCCACAGTAAAAACATGAGGATAATTGGTGTGTCCAAAATCCGATGGATGTGCTAAAATAGCACCTGTAATGGTTTGGCACAGCATCCAGGGTGTCCCTCATCTTGTGCCCTAATTCACCTGGGATAGGATCCAGGCCCCTCATGATCCCATACAGGATAAGGCATATAGTCCAGCCATTACCAAATTAACAAGGCTGCAGGTCAATTTGTAATGTGAAAATCTTATGCAGGCCACCCATACCTTTAATCCCAATTCTAATCTACACATTGTTTAATATATATATATATATATATATTGGGAAATGTCCACTAGTGGAATGTAGGGGTACTGCAGGTGATCTCTGAAAAGTCATTTATAATATACACTACCGTTCAAAAGTTTGGGGTCACTTTCTAACTCCATGATGGTTCCTGATTTTT
>JAOVVA010000027.1:16372421-16382731 GCA_028565275.1 Leiocassis micropogon | reverse complement strand
TCCCTTCATTCAGGGACACATTGGGAAACATTTTTAGTTTATGTCTTATGGTGTTGACTCTTTTAGTGTTCATACAAGAGAAAACAGGGTATAAAAAGAGCACACTAATGAGGGGTTAGTACAGAACAAGTGCACACAATAGGTAACAGATCAGTGTATATACTGTAACTACTGTATATCTTCTTCCTGTTCTGATGCTGGTTCCTGATTATAGGTGAACCACGATGATTAGACGACAGAGCAGACGTCATTGGTATAGGTTATAAACCTGCTTTGCGACAATGACAATTGTTAAGAACGCTATACAAATAAAATTGAATTGAATTGAATAAACCAACACAAATCATTGAACTTTCAGAAATTTGCATGGACTGTAAACTGCTTTGGATGAACTTGAATGTGTTGTTCAAAAGAAACATTTCAGTGATGTCAGTATATTAAGAAAACTATAGCGTCTGAGTTTAATCGATTTTGGGAATTACACAGAGAAGCCAAACAAACATCAGTCTTGTCTTTGAAAAGCTCAGTTATAATCCCATCGGCTCTTAGCTGTTCATCTCAAACTGCAGAGAGAACACAACATAAAAATCGATGGGGGGCTTTAACAGCAACTTGCATAACATTTAAATCCCAGAACAAACCTCGCAATAAAAATGCATATCAGCTATTGTACTGCTTCAGGGTCAGAAAGCTGAACTTGATTAAAAACACTGGGAAAACACATGCTTCTGAGCGAGGCAAGGACCGCACCGAGCCGCATCAAGACCACCCGAAATCGCAGGAGGAGAAGCATGACAGAGAGAGAGAGACAGGGATCACTACACAACTTTTCATCTGAAGAATGCACCAAGCTTCCAACCACGTCCATTTGCTTTGTGGAAAATTAAGGGGAATCTTGAATGTCTGGGAGGTTTTTAAACTTTCTTTTGCCTTAGTTCACAAAAAAAAAATAAAAACAAGTATCACTTGATGGCTGTAAATGAAAGTTCTTTAGAGTGTGAAATCGAAAAAATACACTGCAGTCAGTTGAGTCTGCTCATATGACTGATGAAGTTCTTTTCACCCTAGGAATGATACTTGCGCCTTTTTTTTTTTGGTTTTGTTTGTTTTGGGGTTTATTTTTTTTCAGTTTTACCTAAAGCGCTTAGTTTGATTTACACCACAGTGAATTCTCGATTCTGACTGGCTATTCAGCTGTAATTCAATTTGAACACATTATTTTGAACACATTGTTTTTTCCTTCCTAATTTGGGAGTCACACAGTAATTACCAACAGGGTAATGTAAATCAAATACATGCTTCCTCAAAGCCATGTAAAACCTACCTCCACATCCTACATGTGTTCACACAAACTGTGGTAGCTGGGCATGGTTGAGCATGAGGGGTGAACAGAAGCATGCCAAGAGTAGACTCGAGAAGCTGTTGTCCTCTAGCATATCTTGCTGTATCCCCTGCCACAAGATGGTCATTAAAAGGTTTCTTTCTGGAATTTATGGCTATGCTCAAAGAAGTAAAGATTCCTAACAGCAAGTGGAGCAGCCTGGTAGTCTTGGTGCCCAGGTCTGACAGTTCAGTCCGTTTTTTTGGCGGACTGTAGATAGACAACCAAATCATTTATAGCAATGAATGGCACGTACTGTACAACACATGAGGGCTGTGTGAGATCCCAGAGATGGCGAGACTCTCAACAAACCCAAAGAGGTGTACAATCAAGTGGGTGGAAGTACGGTATCTTGGCTTCCAGGTGCGTCCCCAAATTGATCTAAGACCCAAGACCAAAAGGGGACGAGGCAGTTCCTGGGGTTGGCTGTCTATTATTAGAGGTTTGTACCTAATTTTTCAGACCTCACCAGTCTGCTGATTGACATCACTAGGAAGTGAGTGTCGGATCCATTCTGGAGGACAGAGACCTGTGAGAGGGATTTCTGCCAGGTAAACGTGGTTATGTTTGGGGTCCCCGCTGTTGCATTCCTCTGACATTTTTCTCCCTTTTGTTCTGCAGACTGACGTGTCAGACAGAGGGCTGGGGACCTTTTGTCTCAGGCAGTGCAGGTGGAGCAGATGGTGCAGATTCCTCATTAACATGACAAGCTGTAATTTTATTTGTCTCAAAAGGAATTCAGATGTAGATGTAGAGCCTTAATGAACAAGACAGAGCAGACTGTGATTATGCAGTATAAGCTCTAAGGTCTGCAGTGTCCAAATGAGAGTATCTATTAAAGCATAGGTATAAACTAATAAAATCAAAAACACTAAAGGGGAAGTTTATAAATGTCATATACAAAGTTAAGTACAAACTTAAAAAAAAAAAAAAAAGCCATAAAAAAAAATATACAGTATGTGTAGGCAATTTATTCACACAAACACACGCACCCACACACAGATATATGGTATGGTGTATATTATTATCATGTTGAAAATATTATCATATCATAATATCACAATATTATCACATATCAATATATAATGGGTAGCAATAAATTTAGTATGAAAATATGTATACAAGTCTTATCTTTTCCTGAAGTGTGTATACATGTTTGTCAGTGTGTAATGGATCTACTGTATATGAGGTTCACTTTTTTAATTGAATTACTGAAATAAATCAACTTTTTGATG
Organism: Leiocassis micropogon; assembly: GCA_028565275.1. Classification (NCBI taxonomy): domain Eukaryota; kingdom Metazoa; phylum Chordata; class Actinopteri; order Siluriformes; family Bagridae; genus Leiocassis; species Leiocassis micropogon. Next base: position 16,380,115 of record JAOVVA010000027.1, on the reverse strand, counting down.
AAATTCTATTTTATTGAGGTGCACCTGTATAGACATACACATATTTATATATCAAATAAAAAATTATACAAATTACAAATTGCAGCACAATCAAATTGTAACACAGTAAAAGACTAAAATGTAATAATAATAGTTGTAGTATTTTCTACAGTAAATAGCACCTTTCATATGTAAAATGCATCTCATAGTGTTTCACAATTATTTTAAATATACAATAAATATGAATAGATATGGGAATATTATATAAGAAGAATCAACAATAACAACAACAATAGTAACCACAACAACAACCACGTTTTGGTCTTGTACAGAATATTGTACCTACAGAGACAAGCCAAAGAACCCACTTTATATTTAATTAAAGATGAAAATGACATGCACTGTGCAACATTTCTCATAAACTTGCACCTTCGTGACAGACATCTGAAAGAACTTTGCACTTGAACTGTGTTTTACAAATTTGACGTAAGACATAAATAAATGAGACACGGCTCTCTGACATCTCCTAAAAGCCAACATGGTCATTAATCACTCAAGGCCACACGGTCCAGCTCGACTTGTTTGTGAGAGGAACTGAATTATGGCAGGCCTTAACAGTGTACAGTCGTATATCAGCTGTCCGTCTGCACCTACAGACACGGCGGTGCGATTATAGCAGTCGGGCGGCTCAGAAATAATCGCTAGAATGACACTTATACAATCAGCCGGCACAAAACCTTTCCCATCTCCTGAATATTCAGACTGAATGCTTGTATCTTTCGGAATCACTAGGAATCTTTGTGTGACAACTGATTAATGATTAGGTAGACATTTTGAGTGACATTTCAAATGACATCAGTTGTGATTATAAAAAAAAAAATTTAAAAAAAATGTCAAGACTGACAAGATTGTGTTTACGTGTCTGAGGCCTGTTAGGAAAGTGCAACGATGTTGAGGTTATGAAGAAATTAAAGAATTACATTTAAATGCAATTAACAAAATGCAAATGTGAAAGTCCACACTGCCTGTGCAAAAAAGAAAATCGCCATCTTAGAAGGATCAAATTATTGAGCTGCAACTGAAATGACTGGAACTGGGTAACGAACCAAAATGATCAAAACTTGTTAGGATAGCGCTGAACTGTCATCTTTGTGAAAGAAATGTGGACAGAAAAAAAATCATGAATGGAGATCACTTAAACACTTGGTGAAGTTGCATCGTAAAAAAACAACAGTAAAAACCAGAGCTTGGTTTAATAGTGGGGCATTTGCACCTCCAGGTTCCAGGTTCGATGAAGTGTGGATGAAGTTTGCATGTTCTCCCCGTGCTTGGTAGGTTTCCTCTGCGTATTCCGGTTTCATCCCACAACCCAAAGACATGTAGCAGCGTCCTCTGCCCTCATAACTCTTAACCAAACGGTTATTACCTTCACAGCTCCATGACCGAAAGGGATAGCATTTGGACACACTTTCTAATTCAGTGTTTTTGTTTAGTGGATTATTTTCTACATTCTAGAACAATACTTCAGATTTCAAAACTATGAAAAAATGTATAAATATAGTCATAATTTGAAAAGAGATGAAGAAAGATTGTTAATGTCTACATGGGGTAATAAATCTAATCGGCTAAGGACAAACAAACAGCTGGACAGATGTGAATGCACATCCTTGCCATCCTGTGTGTGAGATCTATTCAGCACTTTTCCTATATGTATATATATATATATATATATATTTTTTTTTTTTTCCTACACATTTTCCTACTACATATTTTTATAGTCATAATTATTTTTTTTATTTTAGTTTGTGGGGGAATCATGGGGGGGGGTTACACAAGTCCCTCACACAAGTCATAAATCAATCACATGTGTGACTAAAACTAATGTAAATGCCACATGTGAAGGATGTGTATTCACATCTGTCTGGCTGCATTTTGACCCCAGGGCGACTGAGTGTCCCTGTCGATGTATTTTTAAAAAACTGCTGCTACGAGGGAACGCTGGCTGAACTCCTCCCCAGTGACTGCAGTAAAGGAGGCACAGATCTAATTATGGATTCTACACAGCATGCTTCATTAATATTTTTCTGAAAAGTCAATGAACAAGGATATCTGAAGGATATTGGGAGCAATGAAGACAAGAAACGGCCGTCTTAAAATGGACCATCATCGGATAACGTTCTCGTGTCGGGGGGTAAATGACCGCCCTTTAGATATCGATACTACCCGAAGAGTAGCGGAATCATTTTGGATGATCGAGGCTGCTGTTTGTGAATGTTTTATGGGAGTAAAGACTGCATTAATGGGGCCTAGAGCAGAACGATGAGTGAAAACCGTGTGGAGCGGAGGATTGGTTTCATGTAGAAATGGAAATATTCTACAAAAAGAAAGGATTAAAAATTGCTGTACGAACTGTACACTAAGAATGTTGTTACATGAATTCATGTCAGCCAGTATTAAAATTTCATCATCGCATCAAATGAATGAGTTTCTCTCCTGGTAAGAGGCGTCCCTTCCCAATTACCACTTGAGACGAGCGCATTTCCAGGGACAGGTTCGTGAGCTAATTGAGTTCCACGGATCGCTCGGGAAGCAAAGGATGAAGAAATGGATAGGTCAGTTTCATTTCCAGTACACTAACTTAGTGGTTTAGTGTTGCATTTCACTCTGACCGGCGTTCAGATCATCCGGTATTTTGACCAGAGTTTCTTTGCAAAAACAGATAAATTCAATTTTATAAAAAAATCACATTACATGTAAAGAGAGTTGGGGAAAGCCATTGGGATGACACTGTGGATAATCCAATTCAAGCAAATTGACATGTTTTAGTCGCATGACCTTTGTCTCATACAGCAGATGCTAAATTTACAACAATCAGCAGAAAGGCAGTAATTTAGGATAAAAAGATTCATAAACAGCTATCAAAAATGATGATTATTGCACGTCATATCAAATAAAGCCGGTATTACGCAGTTCAATCCCTCATGTCGTTCAAGATTATTACTTATGACACTCAGCAAGATAATACAGTATCTCAGACCAATTTTATTACAGACCACAGTGTGATAATGTTTGTTCTCCATGTCAGATTAAATACGATAAAAAGCGGCTAACAATAAAGCTGCGATTAAAGAAAAATGACTACAGTACATCCTGATCGTGAAACATTTTGATCGTTTAGAGAACGCACTCACATAACTACATAACCACAAACAAACTTAATGTAAGATAATAGGGATGTTTCTTCGTCTATTAGCATGTTTACTTTACACTTACATTTCCGCAGTCCTTCTATTAATAGATTTAATGAGTGCTTTATTTACACAGTTTAATCTAATTACAAATGTTTTGATCATTGACCGTTAACATTACAGACCATCGATGTTGATTGACGGGCAAAGAATTGTTGTATGATGTGTGTTTTTCTTTTTCTTTCCTTTTTGCATTTTTGGTACAGTTGTTAATCTCAGGGAAGTTATCTAAAATGGGATAAAAATTGATTCAGTTATGCGTCGCAATTCTTTTGTGTGGAAGAAAAAACCTTTTTAATTTCTATATGTTTGCATTTGAGGTGGCAAAATGTTGCCATTCCCCTACAATCCTGCAGGTGATACTGTAAACTATGGAGCAAATTTTTTTTATTTAGAATTGTAACAAAATCAGGATTTATTATTATTATTATTATTATTATTATTATTATTATTATTATTAATTGTGCTAATTACAGAATCACAATATAAATCAAATCAGAACTTGGGTATCGTGATAATTTCTTATCGGGAGGTCCCTGATAACAGAAAATAATTCGTTTCGTAGATAGTCTACAACATTAAATGTTAATCAAACATTAAATACAACTAGATGAAAACTATAATGTCCGGATCCTCCCGTATTTGTCTTTGTCTTTAAAATTTCGCAGTGATGTTTTCTCTCCATTTTATTAAACCACCGTCTGCACTTGCATTCTGCATCACCTCCTCCATGCCTGACACTTTCAATCATAAAGACAAAAATGCCAGAAAAACACTCAAAGTCTTTTTTTTTTTTTTTACAATAATAATGTCCATTGTAGTAACAGAAACCCTACTTCTTGATTCCAGCAAACTGTTGATTATTTCACTATAACAGCATGTCTCTGAGTGTTTGATTTCTTACTTGACACATTTAACATCTTTTACAACATGCAAGGCAGCACAGATCAAATCGAATCAAATACATGCAGCCTTTCTTTGAAAGAAATTGATTTTGAAACCACGACTGCTTGAAGAAAGGCAATTTCCCTGTCAGATTTGTCACGGGACGACGATCACAAGCCCCTGAACTGCAGCTTCTGAACGTCTGAATGTTGACCGTGTGCTCCATCAGATATTTCTTTCAACAAGATTTATTATTCTAGGTCTTTCGCTAAGCTCTCAAACAGCGAACTTGTTTCTGTCTGCCGTTCATGTCGCTCCTCTGCGCTCTCACAGGGCCGATGTGCTTGAAATGAGATACCCTCAACCTTACCCAGGGTGCTTGTTTTTTTTTTTTTGTTTTTTTTTTCAGGTGCAAGCTCTGCAAATTGAATGTATGAGACGATGATCCAAGCCAGAAATTTGTAGCAGTGTTTCAACAGATTTCTTCACAGCTCCCTTTTGCTCTTCAACCATTTAAAGATGTGGAGTAGAAATCTTTTTTTTTTCTATTTTACCTCTTTGACAGACAATATGGACCATATTAGCACAATATAAAGGATTTTTTAAAGCATTAAAACCACGACTAAGAGAGAAAGAGCTAAAACATGGAAGACAAAAAAAAAGCACAAAAACACAGAAAGGAACAAAATCTAGCACATCAAATGCATCTTCAATAAATAAAAAAGAAAGAAAATACAACGAGAAATGACGAGTAAGTTGGAAAGCATGATTTCAGAGTCAAGCATTTATTTAGAAAAGCAGCACTTTTATCTATTACAATTTGATTGCTTTCCAAAAAACAAACAAAAAAAAAAAAAGGAGATGCTAATCTGCAGTATATCTTGAATCCAAGCAACACTCCTGATTGATTAAATTATAATCATAATTATATATACATAATTATTTATACCTGTACGTACAGCAGGGAATGGTTAATAAGTGGTTATTAATGTACAAAGAGTGTTCAAATTAAACATAACACCACGAGCCACAAAACCCTTTTGTAGTCTTAACTGAAAATAACACTGCATATTTCGTATTTTACCTTTATGTTATTGTAAATATAAAAAAAAAACTATAATGTCTTCCATTTATGAAATTAATGAACTGCTACATTTTGAACTCCTCCTTGTATTTATGAAATAAAAAGGTGAACTTGAGTTATCCACCTGCACCAAACCAAAAATGCCGCCTGCTTCTGTGTGCCATCATCCTTTTATCGCGTGTGCTGGAGCGTGCGGTTAGCTGTCAACCTGAATAAAACCAGGGGGTCAAAAAGCTCAATAAATCGCATGCCGGCGGGTGTCGCACATCGACGGTTGTGATGCATACTTTGAGCGACAAAGAATTAAATGTTTTATTTTAATGTTACAGGATCACCATAGCCAGGCTCGATTCCCGTCTCTGTGTGCATGGAGTTTGCATGTTCTCCCCGTGCTTGGTGGGTTTCCTCCGGGTACTCCGGTTTCCTCCCACAGTCCAAAGACCTGCAGATTAGGCTAATTGGCATTCCCAAGTGTGTGTATGTGTATGTGTCCTGCGATGGACTGGCACCCTGTCCAGAGTGTACCCCGCCTCGTGCCCTAAGTTTCCTGGGACAAACTCCACGACCCTGACTACAGGATAAAGCGGTATAGAAGATGAGTGAGTAAATGAGAGGATCACCATAATCTTAAAATTTTAAATTACATTTAAAAACCTAAAGTAAAATACATTTAAATTAAATACTCATTATTTATTTTCCAAAGCCACAGGGAGTCGTAGCAGAGGCATGAAAGAGCCACATGCGGTTCCGGAGCCACGGGTTTCGGACCCCTGGTCTATACATTTACATTATGGCATTTGGCCGATGCATTTACCCAGTGTGACTTACAATTCATTTCATTAATCATCTAAGCAGTTTAGGGTTAAGGGCCTTGCTCAAGGGGCCAACAGTGGCAAATTGGTGGTCCTGGGGTTTTGAACCTAAGACCTTCCGATCCAACAAACTTAACTACTGAGCTACTACTGCCCAAGCACTAGTGGAATTCTTGGATACCATCAAGGTAGAAAGTTTTTTTTAGTATGACCACAGTCATGATCGGACTACCTGCTACATTTTTTAAATGAATTCCTTTAACGGCCCATTCATGTAGGAATCAGCTTGGAGCTTGGAGGTCAGGACTGTACAGGAGATGCGGCAATATCTCCTAGCCAAGGTCCTGTAGTGGTGTTGGTGAATGACCAACACTTCCCACAGACAGAGACAGACTTGTCTCTTCTGCAAGTTGGCGACATCGATTTTCAAGGATCAGGCATTCCACTTGTTGATTGTTCATGGGAATAAAAGTGCGCTCCAAGCCACCTCAACCAGAATCATTGTTCAAGGACGTTGTTCCTGACCTTCTTTAAAAGTCTTCGGTAAATGTCAATCTCTTTTATGCCTTTATTCACCAAAAAATTTCATCACAAGTCCTGGTTTGCCTGGGTTAGTCTCTAAATCGATCACTGCCTCTCTGACTTCTCTGTGCTTTTAAAAATCCTTTCATTGAACCTTGTAGATGTGGATGCCAATTCTCTTTGCGTCTTTGTTGTTAGACAGCGTTATTAATACTTAATACTTAAGTAAGTCATAATTTACAAGTTCATGGAGCTGTGTATGAATTTTACATAAGAGGACCAGGTCAGATTTGAATTAAGCTGGAGCGTATAAGTTGTTTTGGTAAGTGATCCTGATTCTTTATGTCTTAAATTTAGAAAAGTTTTTATGAACACTAGCTCATTTTATTAGGTTAGCCTTGTACGTTCTTGCCCCCCAATTTCCAACTTGGTGCTTCCAGTTTTCAGCTTCGTCCTGATTTTTGATTAGCCCAGTGTACAGTGGAAAACATATGATTTTTTTTTCAGTGAAGATTGCCTTATGTTCTCAAGCCAGTTTGCAGATTTGGTCCCCTTACTTACTTTACTTGCAAATTCTGCCCTAGTTTTATAATTGTTTTCCTTTAGTATCTGATTATGGATTAGCTTGCTTTAAACCTGTTAGCCTGTTCTTTGACCTGTGATATAGACTGTAATTGTGGGATTGGCCCAATAAAATTAATGCCCTTTTTAGTTTATGCAGTTGCACCCCGTCTTTAACCATGCTTTACACCTTAAGGGGTCGAACATGCTCCTGTAGTAATCAGTTCATTGGAAAAGCACTAAAATCCTTCACTAGACATAACTGCATGACAAGTTTCCCAAGTTTCCAAATTCCACTCACCTGATTCTAAACACTTAATGTCCACAGCACTATTTCTAACTTACTATAATTGCAATTTATGAGCACATTCAATCCCAACTGCCACAAGTAATTATAATAAATAGAAGCACAAATAATATAATTCGAACCATTATGAGTTAATCAGTGCTTAACGAGCGAGCAGCATAGCTAATTTACTCATTAAGGTGCGAGTAAAACAAGCTCCACCAGGTCCATCAGGAATTAATGTCCCAGAGAAGGAATGATGCAAGAACATAACGAATAGAACAGACAGAATTGGTTCCAATGTACCTGAAGGGGGG
>JAOVVA010000027.1:16292352-16303036 GCA_028565275.1 Leiocassis micropogon | reverse complement strand
GATTCTGATAAATACAAAGGTGCTAACCCATTCAGTGTTTTAAAAACCAGCAACAGAACTTTAAAATCAATTCTATAACAAATTGGTAGCCAATGTAAGGACATTAGAACTGGGGTAATGTGCTCTCGTTTACGCACGCCAGTAAGGAGCCTAGCGGCAGCATTATGTGCCATTTGCAGTCGATTAAGAGCTGTTTGATTTATACCCATATAAAGGGAGTTGCAGTAGTCAAGCCTTGTTGGTATAAAAGCATGAATGACCCTTTCAAAGTCCTTAAACAGAAATGGTTTCACTTTAGCTAAGACTCTAAGATGGAAAAAACTGGTTTTGACTACTGAACTGGTCTGTTTGTCAAATTTAAGAGCACTATCGGTTTCACACAGGAAGACAACTGGCCAAGATTTAAGTCTGAAGGACTTGCAGCATCTGATGATTCAAAGACTATAATCTCAGTTTTGCCTTCATTCAAGTGAAGAAAGTTTAGAGACATCCAGGCCTTAACGTCAGCTATGCATGCCAACAGAATATCCAAACCTTTGTTATTCAATTCCAGGGGCAGGTAGATTTGAGTATCATCTGCATAACACTGAAAGGAGACGCCATGTTTCCTAAATATTGACCACAGGGGAAGAATGTACAAAGAGAATAAGATTGGAGCAAGAATAGAGCCTTGAGGGACACCATACTCAAGGGGAACTGCATCGGAGGTAAATTCACCAATCTCAACAAAGACGGAAAACCTTCTATTATTAGAATATGATTGAAACCATTTTAGTGCATTCCCCTGGATGCCCACCCATTGCTCCAAACGAGAAATTAAAATAGAGTGGTCAATTGTGTCAAATGCCGCCTTCAGATCTAACAGTACTAAAACAGAAGACTTGGCAGCATCAAGAGTAAATAAAATATCGTTCAGAACTTTAAGCAGTGCTGTTTCTGTTCAATGATTTTTTCTAAAACTTGGTTGGAACACCTCGAATATATTGTTGTTAAGCAGAAAACTCTGTAGTTGGTGAAACACAATTTTCTCTAAAATTTTTGACATAAAAGGGAGGTTTGAGACTGGCCTAAAATTAGTCAGCACTGATGGATCTTAATTAGGCTTTTTTAAAAGTGGATGTACAATGGCATGCTTCATGTCATCTGGAACCATTGCCATTTCAACAGAACTGTTCATAATCTTAACAGTGGGCCCAATCAATTTGTATAAAAAAGCAAGGAGGAAGAATGTCATAAGGAGATCCAGAGGGTTTTAGCTGGCTTACAATATCTTGTAAAGCAGACAAAGTTACCGACTCAAACTCACTCAAGGCATTAGTGATGAGTGGATGGACTGAGGGATCTTGACAAGGAGAGGGAATAACTAGCCTAATATCCCTTATCTTGTCCACAAAAAAAATACGGAATTCGTCACACATAGCCCGGGACTCTGTGGGGTATGGATTAACTGAAGGGTTAATCACCGAATTAATAATAGAAAAAAGTACTCTTAATTTGTGAAAGTTATTTTCGATTAGATCTGAAAAGTACTTAAACTTTGCTGCTTTTACTGCCTTCTGATATTTTATCAGGCTGTCCCTTAATATTTCATAAGAAACTTGTAGCTTATCCTTCTTTCTGCCCTTCTGCAGCTCTGTCGAAGAGCCCGAGTGTTGTCATTGAGCCAGGGCTCACCCTTTGGTTTTTGTTGCTTGACTCTTTTCGGAGCCACAGAATCTAAAATATTAGTGGAAATAGTATTAAAATGATTAAGACAGTCAGCACCGCTCCAGTCATCACCAACTAAGCCAGATGACTGGGATACTTCATTAAAAACAGCTGAGAACTCGGTTCATGTAGTTGATGTGAACCTACGAGACCAGCGAACAGCCTTAGTAGGTCTAGAAATGTTCCCATTAGTGGAGACTCTGAACATAATAGGCTTGTGATCTGAGATAGGATGGTCGTCTATTATAAAATCATGTAACAACAAACCATGTCCTGTATGACCATGCATATGAGTAGGCACATTCACCAGCTGAGTCAAATCAAAGGAGTCAATAAGACATAAAAAAGGAATTTGTTGGGCAGCATACATGTATGTTAAAGTCCCCAAGGATTAAAAGGCTATCAAAATTGGGGATAATTCCTCCTAAAAAGTCTGAAAACTCATTTATAAAATCCTTATGTTGTTTAGGTGGACGGTAAAAAACTAAGACCGCCATTGGATTATCCAGTTCCAAAACAAATAACTGCAGTTCAAAACTGGAATAGACATATGTCGTTAACATCCGACAGCAAAAGTTCTGTTTAAAAATAGAATCAAGTCCGCCACCTCGACCCCCAGAGCGAGGAGAATTAAAACTTTCGCAGTCAGATGAAACCAGTTCAGTGAACGGGCTCATGTCCCTTGGGGTAAGCCAGGTTTCCGTGATAAACAGAAAGTCTAGTGAACGTGAATTAAAATAGTCATTGATGATAACCGTCTTATTTGACACTGACCTGGCATTAATCAACGACATCCTGATCTCTCGCAACTCACTAGTCCGCTCTGAACTCCGGGGAAGCAAACGGAGGTGACCGGTACACACGCCACGTAGACGGGGAGAGTGATTCCTTGGAAATTGATCCAGCGGATTCCCAACGATCGGTATATTCCACGTATGTAGCGGCTCTAGCACGCGCCCCACAACAAAGCGGCCAATCCTCTTCAAGTAGGCTCACAGGCCCGCGTGAGGTAGACAATCCGACTCGGACAAGAGGAGCTTGATTTTAACCACGAAGCCTCCACGCCTTCCCCGTCTTTCGCGGCACATTTAGTGTCACGGAATAGCTCTGTAAGGTTACTGTATGTTCCTTGTGTGACAGAATGACAAACACACATAGAGCACAATAATTACAGTAATAACAATTTAAGGGTCTAATTAATATCTCTCTTTCTAGGGTTAGAATTATTGCTTTTTCATTCATTCACTTGCTCATTTGCTTGTTCAATACTGTACATATCTAATAATTCAGTTTAAAAGTTTTAAAGTTTATAAGATATATGCAAGGGACATTCAGTACAGTTGTCGCATTTTGAACCAAGAACAGAACGCTTATAATCAAAAGTACTAAAAGCCATCAGTATGCCGTAATCAGAACTTTTTGTTCTTTATTAGTTTTTTTATGCCAGTCGAAGCATTGTCTCCTCTGTCTGACAATGAGCTTAATCAAATATTTTTGCTAAATGTGATGCGCTTTTCATCCCACATTGAAGTGCAAGGTAAGATGAGCACCTGTCTGGCATGTTAATGGATTTTGATTATGAAAGCTAATGGTATATGTAGCAGCTGTGCAATCATGCAGAGGTTTTTGTCTCGGTTCCACAAGAGCGGTGAGTGAGACGCAAGACCATCAGACGTCTCTCTGGCTTATATCATTACAATTAAAGGCTTTTAAAGGCAAACAAATGTTCACAGTACAACGAGGATTATGTAGAGCTACTGTTTTGCAGTACACTTCTAGAAATTCTAGGCAGAATCCACTTAGCAAAGAGCTTAAATAGGATCTTTTCTAAAGCAATACGTTTTACAATTCCATGAGTCTCCACAACACTCTTACAAAAAAGTTATTTGGGTGACTTCAAAACCAACCACTGGACCACTAGGGAATATGCTGTTGAAGTTTGTAGTGTTACATAACAATTAGCAGTACAAACACCATATTACAGTATAGTAATTTGGAAGCTAAGATACACCTCATGGTAATATTTCTGAAAGACATTACAACACAGAGACGCGTGACATGAGACACAAATGGTGAGTGGGAAGCTGTTTTATCCGTCCCAAACTCTGGTTGGATGCGGTCAGATTTTGAGATACTGGATTTTAATCGGCATAAATGCTCCAAATAAAGGTTGACATTTTTGTTAATTCAGCACTATCTCAATGTTATTTTGTCAACATAATTTTAACTTTCAAACACTATGTCATCTCAACTGTGAATTACAATCGTCATCCAACTTTAGGGTTCTAGAATTCTTAGGATCTAAAATTAGCTTTACCTGAACACTCTGTTTTTAAGATTCTACATCAAATGTATTAAAGTTTATCTATTCAATAAACTAGAAATCCTTGAGCATTCCAAAGTGAAGAATTTTTCAATCTTCTGTAAATAACAGTAAATTATGGCAAGTGCAAAGATGGATCAGTTATTCTTTAGATTCAAGTAAAAATTACTTTTAAATTAATTACTTTGTCTGTTTATTTTTACAATTTACATCTAAAACAGCTTTATGATGTCCACCAGAGTGTCCCTCCAGATAATCCCATCAACACAACAGAGGTTCCCTAAATGACCCTAAATCTATGGCTAGAGGACACTATATGTGTTCATATAGTTCATATAGCAGCAGTGTTCATTTACATAGACAATGTTCTTTAGCTTTGTAAAATGGTTTCAATTAAAACTTTTTCTGATAAGAAAACTCTAGTGTAGATTTTCTCTCTAAACCTATAACAGTTGTTTTAGGAGGGTAGCCAAGAAACTCGAAGGGTTTAGTGTAGACCTGATTATCAAACTTGGCCAAACAGCAACAGATTTTTTATAGTTATGGGTTAAATTATGAGACAGTTATAATTATTAGACAGTAATGCAGATATACTATTTATACCTTAAATGTTTTTTTATGGTTTCCTTTTCCGAATTCATGTAGAACAGTTATAGAAACAACCTTTTTAAAAAAGACACCAAAGAAAACCTTGTTTTAGAAAGTTTCTGTGCTACAGGTACTACTATAGACCTACTGTATGGCTAGGAGGTATTGTACAGTACATACAGTATATACTTTATATATAAAGTATATACAGTATATACTTTATACAAAGTATATACTTTTATGTACTGTACAATACCTCCTAGCCATACAGTACAGTAGGTCTATTGTAGCACCTGTGTTGTATCAGTAGAATTTCAAGACAGAAGCTTTCTAAAACAAGGTTTTCTTTGGTGTCTTTTTTAAAAAGGTTGTATATATATATATATATATATATATACACACACACATAGTATACTCTTGGAAAATGGTTCTTAGATTCCTCGAAAGTGCTTCACCTGTGATGTCATTTTTTTTTCTAGAATCCCTTAATGGTTTTTGTATGAAGATCACAAATCAACAAGGAGATTCTAACCAAGTAAGTCACGAGTTTGATAAATTCTAATCATTTTAAAGATCAAAGAAACATTCAGACCGGAAAATGTCCTTTATAGAATTTAGATCTTTTAAGTAGAAAAAAAACAACAACGATTATATCTAAAATGTACATAATTTCATGGTTTGTTCCTCTGGTCGAACCATTAAAGGTTCTTCCTCAAAAGTAGCTCCTGTGAGAAGAATACATAGTTTAAGTAGAAATTGCTCTATACCACCCACAGAAAGCTTTTTCAATGACAGTCAAGGGGTGCTTCAAAGAGTGCTTACTTTAGTTATGTAATCTACAAAATTGTCTTGCACCGCTGTTCTGAACTAATTTTGCTTCTTTTAAGAAATAATTGCTCGGAATAAGCAAAATTATTTGTCTGTAGGAGAAAATTTCAAGCCTGGCATTAGTTTAAAGGTCTTGCATTAAGTGAAGGCTAACTTAATTTAATCATCACCTCACACATCTCAACGTCGTAACACTTCATTTTTTCAGTGCACTAAAAACAGAATATTACCATAAATTAGCATTTTTTAAAATGAAGTTTAGTAACAACGCATTAACCCATTTTAACAGCAGTGGCTCAGTTGGAAAACCCGGGAAATTCAATGTTTTTCAATGAGGCAGTGACAGAAAGTTGAACACTGCACACTATTAAACAGCCACAGTACCTTCTGTCAAAAATTCAATTTCCTGAACTTTTTTTTTATAATGCTGTACAGTCAGAAGAAACATGACATTTCTTGAGAATTGTAATTTTTAGCTAGTAATGTCAGTTGTCCAAGTTGTCAGCAGACGTGACAATTCCACGTCCATGTTTTTCCTACTTGGTCAGAGATCCTGCGGCCTTCAGAAAGTTTTCCAAATTTTGACTCAGAGTTGGAAACTAGTAATTACAATACTTTCACCATGACATGAATGCTTTCTGGGCCATAACCATTCTGTGAAATGGCTTAGTCAGACTTTTCAACCCCCCTACTTAGCTCTGCTGGGTCCTAGCATTGAACACCATGAAATTAATCCATTTTCCATGTTAAAGTGGCAATACATCACCTCAGCTCACCTCAGAGCGGGCTTGGCTTTAGGGAGTATGAATGTGCACTTAAGTACGCTTTATGGGATGCATTGTAAGGCTAATTAATATGATAAGATACTAAACTAGTGGCATTTTTGTAAAGCTATTATCTCCGTACTTTTATGTGATATAGAATAATTTAGGTAATGGACATTATGTAAGGAATAAAACAACATGCTGTACTTTTATAGGAAAGCAGTCAACAACAGGGTGCTGGGATTAGTTACTCTTAGCATCCTGAAATCCATTTGTTTCTGTGTAACCTTAAATCTTGATACTACATTTCACAATTTGATTTGTTACTACAGTAGATTAAAGTAACTAGAATTTTAGTCATGTAGCTAATGTAATACAGCAGTACCTCGGCATACAAATTTAATCCATTCCAGAGGCGAGTTTCCATGGCTAAAGTTTGTATTGCAAAACACATTGTTTTATAGGAAATAATGTAAATGCAGATAATCTGTTCCAGCCACCCAAAAATATTACCAATATTACCAATTTCCAGGACTATAATCATATTTTTGCAAAATGTAAAAACAATTAAAACCATTAGAAGAGACATGTAATGAAGTAAAATATGAAATAAATAGAAATGTAACCCTAATTTATGATTCCCCTTGGCAGCAGCTGCTTTAAAAAACAAACTGAAAGTGGCTCTCTTTTCTTGTTGCTATCGTTCTTGCAAACATTCTTGGGATTCATGATGCTATATCTTCACTATAGATTTGCACAAAAAAGTATATAGACAAGTTTTGAATGGCTCCCAGATGTACGTGCAATTCAAGTTGTCATAAATACACAACTTGGATTGTCATAGTATACACCATGCAGCAAGCATTATATACCTAATCTTATCCAACATGGCTAAAACGTCCCTACTGGGATAAATGCAAACTAAATGTAGCATATTCCTGCCTTTTTTTTGTAATCTGTAAATGTATTTGGCCAAAACTGCAATGACATTGTAAATCATCCAAATACATATACTTAAATATGGAGTCGGTCACCCTTTCCTTTTGTAACTACAAGAACTTCCACTCTTTTTGGAAGGCTGTCCACAAGATGTTGGAGTGTTTCTGTGGGAATTCGTGCCCATTCATCCTGTAGAGCATTTATGAGGTCAGGTGCTGATTTTGGATGAGAAGGTCTGACCCACAATCCAAGTTCCAAAATTTAGCAAAAAAAAAAAAAAATGTTGCTTTAGCCAATATGTTTGTTGAACAGAGCTACAGAGTCTTTCTATATCGCAAGGAGAAAAAAGAAGTACTTATTTACAACAAAGGCAGTGATTATTGTTTTTCAGTCCCACTTTGCCTCTCTTCAGGTATAATAGCTTCTCTTCCTCACGCCCCCTGTCAGCAGAGTAAACGCTTGTTTATATGGTGCTCAATTTCCTTCACATTTGCTGAACAGCTTTGTTCTTTTTCACCATATTTACACGGCAAGATAATTTTATTATTCTTGTTCATTTGTCCCTGATATTCACCCGAGCAGATTGCTGGTTAAACGCCTCGCTCAAAGGCATAAAAGTCTTATTGTCGATGCCACAGCCATTTTTTATCTCTCTCGAGCAGGAGGCATTTCTCTCTCACACTCTTCCTTTCACCTCATTGACCCAGCCGTGGCTGCTTCTTTTCCCTTCATCACATCATATAGGCCTGTGATGAATGCCGCTGCAAACCTGGGTCTTCACGTTTAGGATTCGTACAGGTATAAAAGCACACAATGGGATAAATTGCTTCTGATTGAAACGTTTCAGGATGAGTTCATATTGATTGCGAGCCTGATTGAATGCCTCTGTTGGAAATCCAGTCGCCCACTATGCGCTGCTTTAACACTGTGATGCAGATGTCTTTTCTTCTTTTTTTTCTTTCTGGTTTTAATTAACAAATTTGAAACAAAAGCCCAATTTGTATGCAGATACTGTGAGCGGTCCTTAGAGAGGCAAAGACAAATACACCTTGAAGAGCTTTTGCCAGGGAACACTGCATGATAAGACACCTGTGTTTCTGCAGAGACTACCATCTGTGCTTTTATATAACACACATCCTGAAAGATCTCAATACCGTCATAGTACAGTGCCAACCTGGGAGCTGGATATTATTTGGTTCCTTTCGGGTGAAGAGCTGTCTTGAGACATGGGACCTTGAAGGATTGAGATTTCAGCTGGGGAAATTCTAAAACACTGACATTTACATTTACAGTTCGGCAAGACAGGATTAATTAAAGGGTTGATCACACCATTGACCACAACCCACCAAGCGCAATGGGCATGTTTTGTTTTCCTCGAAAATGAATAGTCGACTGTTTTAAGTAAACAATTTACTGGTTTTAGACCAACTGGTGTATATTGAACACATTGTTAATGTAGGTTAGGTGTAGGTAATGCTAGTTAGCTAAAATTTTCTAGCTAGTCTGTTTATTTTTATTTAATTTTTTGTTGATTGCTTTTTAAAATCCACAGCTTGCTCTTAGACCGCCGACTGTCAGTTCATCTTGTGTAGTAGCAGTACACGTTCAGTTACATTTGTAACTCTTTAAGCTTTAAAGTCTTTTCAAGCTGTGTTTCGATCAGGGCAATACAAAAATTTGTGGCAATCGTCATTCAATGGGTTAGATTCGATTCAATATTTCATTGTCATTGTGCAAAGTACATGTACAGTGTTGAGAGTGATTAATGTGCAGAAGGTGCAGAAGGTATATATAATGTTGATATTCTTTCTGCTGCTCATGTTGCAGGGTCACCACAGTGCACCGGCACTGCATCCATTGGCTGAGGTTTGGGCATTGGGGTGAAATTGAACCTGAGCCTTCCACATTAAAAAGATTGTAAACCAAAATGCTAATTATATATACACAGTGTATACACACACACACACACATACACACACACACAGTATATAGTTACTATTTAGGCTGGGGTCATGGGTAGCTCAGTGATTAAAGCAATGGACTACGGTTCTGAAGGTCCCAGGTTAAAATAAATAAAAAGTTGCCACTGTTGGGCCCTTAATGCCCTTAACCTCATGCTCACATGTATAAAGAGAGACAAATGTAAGTCGCTCTGGATAAGGGCATCGGCCAAATGCCTAAATGTATGTAATGTAAGAAGGCTGGTGGTTCAATCCCCGGCTTCACCAAGTTGCCACTAACAGGCCCTTAAATGAGCCCTTTAACCCTGTATCCTCCAGAGAGGATAGGCGCAGACTGGAGCAGACAGGCACCTGACCCAAGCTTTCTTTTTTGTATATGTAAGAAAAAGATTTCACTGCACTGTACAGTATGTCAATGTGATGAAGACTTCATATCATAAAACAAAACATAAGCAGGCTTCAACACACATTCATAAAACAAGGAAACACACTTGTTTTCTCAACTATGGCAGACGCTTTCAACACGGGGCAGTGGTAACTCAATTGGTTAAGGCTGTACACGTTACTGGGCTATGAATCGGAAGGTCGGGGATTCGAGTCCCAGCGCTGTTAAATTGCCACTGTTCTGCCCTTGACCCTATTTGCTCCAGGGGCCCTGTATCCTGGCTGACCTTGTGCTCTGACCCCAGCCTCCTAACTGGGATAAGCAAAAAAATATACAAAATTTGTTGGGATTAATTAAGTACTGTAATTTAATACATTTTAGGTGGAGTCATGCAATTGTATAGTTGTCTATGCGCAATCTTTTAACCAATCGATTTTGGCTGATGTCCACGTTAAAACAAGAGCAAATACGATACCCAAACAAGCAGTATTTCTCTCATCGAGGTCCAAGATCCATGGAAATAACTGTAGAATGTAGAGCACGTGGTTTTTAAGCTTCTGTCTAAAACGAAAGACCTCGTTGAGCCTCGGCAAACGCGAACGTCTCGTAAAGCGTCTGTGTTAAGAATTGTTCCAAACAGGAAGCAGCAGATTGTCACAATCCCTCTGGCTTTTCATTTCATGGCAGATTTCCATCTCATTTAATAATAATCTGCTGAAGTGCTGCTTTCTTCATGGGTGAAATGCTTTGTACATTCAGAGCTGTAAAATCTCTCATGATAGGGTTTCATTTGTCTCCAGTGTCACATGTATGAGTTCTTCACTTTTTACTCTTGTTTGCACAACGCTGCAGATTTTATTTTATTTATTTATTTTTTTACCATGTAGAATGAATTATTGTCAAGTTTTACAATACCCCAGACAATAAAAGCTTGCTTGAAAGGTTTTTTTTTACAGCTCTCTGTAGTCTAGTACCTCGGAACCGTTGTATTTTATGTCAAATCATAACTTATTTTGTGCAGAACGTATTCAAATAGTGAAATATAAAGAAAGATGGGTTTCTTGCTATTAATTTATAATTGATAAAATGGGTTAATTGACACAATATTTTTTTACCAATTATGTGATTTAGAACATATAAAAGCATTTGCAAATGTATACAACCCTTAGTCTATGGCAATGGCAGTGTT
>JAOVVA010000027.1:16281770-16292090 GCA_028565275.1 Leiocassis micropogon | reverse complement strand
CGCACATTTACAGCTTTGTCCGTACGCAATGTTTTAGTATGAATTCAACGCAAGTCTTTGTACATGAGGCCCCTGGTCTTTACATTCTTTGCTTTGTGCACTGGGGCAGAGTCATGTTAGAAATAGAAAAGGGCCTTCACCAAACTGTTGCCACAAAGTTGCATAAAAGCATAGCATTGTCCCAGATGTCTTGCTATGCTGAAGCATTAAGATTGTCCCTAACCGTGGGATTATAAACCTGATTGAAACACCTGAATTCAATAATTAACAGATTTGGATAAATACTTTTGACTGATCCTATAACTAGATTGTGAATTTGTAAGCAAATTATTCAGGTATTTAGTTAAATGTTTATTTTGCTTGTTTATTTATTTTCCTTAATGGAACGATTCTTATTTCCATGTTTTTCACATTTGCCCGTAGAAATTGAAAGCTGTCCACACAAAACTCAGTTTATTCAGTGTTTGACAAATGGATCGTCAGAATGTGAAAATAAAAGTTGCCTCATGAGTGGAGTTTGCTTGAAGACGACCATAATGGCCTGAAAGCGATCTTTATGGCTTTAGACACTTTTATAACCATGAGTATTAGTGCTTGGGACAGGAAAAGATCTTCTCAGTAATGGGGAAACCAAGCAGCTTAGTGCAAATGACTCGCCCAGATAAGTGCACAAGCCATTAATTCTCCAGACGACACACAGCGAGTGATGTGATGTTACCGGGAAGAGGAAAGCGGTGCAGGTTTAACCTTCCATCAAGACTAATTATGACCCCCGTCTAAATTCAACACAAGGTGGTATGACAGTGCGAAGTGACGGTTCTTGCTAATGAGGCTTGTCCAAACATACAGCACAGGGGTTGAATCCAGGTTATTTCCACCACCAAGGAAACCAGATCTGAATTCTCTCTTCTTTTTCACAATAAAATCTTTAAACGAGACATAATTTTTGGTGTCGTTTCAGACGCCTTCCTCCCTGGCCTGTTTGTCTGTAATTGTGGCATATTTTGCTGATTATATATACCCTGCTATCTAGCATACAAAATCTATTAAAGAAATACCCAATAATAATATATAATGCAATGTTGAAAAATTTCTACATTACCAAAATTCATTTGAGTTCAATTTCATACAGACTATTTCGGAAAGTCATTCAGAAGAAAAGAAAATTGTATTACTTTAACATATTAGGATTTATAGACAACAGATCTACAATACATTAGAAACATGAGAGCTGGAGGATAAAGTACTGTATATGAACATCATACTGCATGTATTTCTTCCCTAAACTGTTATAACTGTTATTGTAATCACACAACTGCAAATAACGTGTTTTACTTTACAGCATTATGATTTCAACTTACTAAAGCCAAGTGTGTAACCTAACCCTTTAATCTGTTCAAAGCAAAGCCAATGAAGACATAGGGTGTCAAGACTGGATTGGAAGAACCTAAGCCCAATGAACACCTTTGGGATGAATTGCAATTCTGACTACACCCCAAGCCTGTTGACTCAACATCACTGCCTCGCATCATCTCACTAATGATTTAGTGTCTGAATGATCCCAAATTCCCAAAAGTCTAGTGGAATGTAGCCAACCTGGAACTGACTTGGCCATGGCTTTGTAAGAAGATGTTCAACCAGCACATATGGTTGAGGTGGTGAGGTGCTTACGCACATACTTTTGAACAAGGAATGTATGTGAGATATGAACAAGGGTTCTCAACTAGACAAATATAAATAGACAAACAAATCACTGTGTAAATGGGCAACCGGTGGACTCAAGAAAGAAGTAAACCAATGGCAAGACAAAGGTGAGAGAGTACAGGGTCTGTACAGGGTCTGTACAGGGTTGCGGGAGGCATTGAGCCTACTTCAGGGGACTCTGGGCACAAGGCAGGGTACACCCTGGATGAGGTGCCAGTCCATCGCAGGACACAACAAGGGTACACTCACACACTATGGGCAACTTGAGAACACCACTTAACCTAATCTGCATGTCTTTGGATTGTAGGAGGAAACTAGAGTACCAGAAAGACACCCACCAAACACGAGGAGAACATGTTCAGTCCACACACAGACCAAAGGTGGGACTCAAACCCTCAATGTTGGAGGTGTGAGACTACAGTGCTAACCAGTATGCCACTGTGCCACCTGGTAAAGTAAATCCTTGATGTTAAATTTTCCAACATGGGACAGTCTTCAAGATGCAGTGATTTGCACACATTACTTTGCTTTTTTTTTTTTTTTTTTTGGTTTGTTTTGTTAACTTTAAGAGGGGAAAATAAGAGGCTGTTTACAGCTGCTATAATCTAAGTGATACCAGCAACTAACTTGTTTCAAGGACAAAATTAAACATTAAACTTCTATTGGATAAAAATATAACATGTCATGCATTAATCATTCTTAAGCATTCTTTGTTTTTTGCCTCTAAAGGAAAACAGTAAAAGGTTCTTTGCCTTCAATCATTTTGAATAAATGTACTGTAGAAATCTACTTATTAAGATGACTTATTATCTACTTAATCTACTGAAAATTTGTATTTTTTTCCGTAACAGGTAATTTAGTGCTGTTATTGGTGTGGCTGTGTGTTTAATAAACCTGACTTTTTAATAATATGTTATGTTATATGCAGCATACTCTAACAACGGTCTTCATTAAGGAGGCAGCCAAGCAGTAAGTGGCCCATAGTGACTCTCCATCCATAATTACAGCCTCGGCACTGTAATGTATTCACCATCAGCATTTGCTAAGACTTATTGACTCAATCTCAGCGAAAATCACCTGGCATTCTTTTACGAAGTCGACACACACAGCTTTCCACAGACAAAACCACAATCTCAGCCCGACACAAGCCAAAGGGCGAACTCTGGAGTGCGCCACAGTCAGCCCGGTTGTCTTAAAGAACCATCTGCAATGCATGGTTAAAGCGAGATAATTAAGGGCCAAGCTCTGTGCTTCCCCTGGGCTGTCAGCATTAGCAGACCATCGGGTTTCTACTGTGCTAATTTACCTGCATGCAGCCGCCGTGACATAAAAATCTCAAACCATGGCGAATAGAGTGCCATGTGTAGCCAGCATGAGCTCAGCAGATGCACACTTCAGCCCTTGTTGCTCACTGATGCATTATTTCATCAAGAGTCAGAGAACGTGATGGATCCGCAGTGTCGTTCATGCGTTAGAAAATGTGTGATTAACATTTAAAGTGCATTAGCAAACCATCCCTTATGTCAATATGATATACAATATATTAAAAGGTTAACCATGATGGAGATGTTCACATATCGCAAATGATCCTTGGTTTAAAAAAAATCTGCCAGGATCAGTATTGATGAAACCAAGCAGCATGAATCACCACGAGCACAGTCCGTGGTGGCCAGGTTTAATGGAGGAGTTGTGGGTTTCTAGCTGACGTACCATAGAAGAAGAGACTGAGAATGGAGCTGGGAGCCGACGGTGTGCCAATTCAATCCTCAAATGGCACCTTTGTGCTGTTCACTGAGGCTAGTCAGAGTAAGATTGGGAACAATGCACCACAAAAGAGCCATACTGACACTCTTAAATTTTTAGAGGTGAAACTTGTACTTCCCAAAAGCAACCTCCATAGACATTAGAGAGTTGCATTTGAAAAAAAAAGGAGAAGAAGGAAAAGAGAGGTAGAGCTGAGTAAGTAAGGTTCATCTGGGTGAGGCGATAATTTCCAGACCGGACAGAAAACTCGAAACCTCTCAAAACCCACCCAACTCAAAAGAAGAATTATACGGCCAAACTGCAATTTCCAGTGTTATAAAAATAGGTTTTAAAATGCTCTTAATGTTTTGGTGTAATATGGACAGTACAATGGCACTGTCGCCTTGCACCTCCAGGGTCTGGGTTCGATTCCCTCCCCAGGATCTTTGTGCCTGATCTGAGTTTGCCATGTAGCGCTCCCTCTTCTTTCCAGTACTGCAGTCCAACGCTGGATCTTGTAGTGGTACACAGTGCTGGACCTTCCCAGCCTACTTTCACCTATTTCATGTTTTTATATTGTCAGTTTTACTTTAAAAATAATAATAAAAATTACAGACAGCATATGGGAGGCATGGTGGCGTAGTGGTTAGCACTGTGGCCTCGCACCTCCAGGGTCGAGGGTTCGATTCCCTCCTCAGAGTTCTCCCTGCGCTTGGTGGGTTTCCTCTGGGTACTCTAGTTTCCTCCCACAGACAAAAGACATGCGGATTAGCCTAATTGGCATTTCGAAATACAGCTTCTGTTTGTCTGATTTATCTTTTAAACAAACATTTCTAGATGTTTCTACTAATTTCAAACTTGAAAGCATCTTATTCTACTGGAATATATTTTAAACTGAACAATAATTATGTTGAAAAACTTTTATCATTTTAAGCTTGGAATCAGGTAAAAAAAAAAAAAACCAGTGTTGTCACTTCCCTTTTTTGTTTGTTTTGCAGTCGTGATAAAACCAGAGTAAATTTTAAACAGTTTTTTGTGCTATTTTTGCATGTGTTCGTTAATAAAATAAAAGATCCAGCTATTTCTGGGAAAGGTTTGCTCTGATTGAAGTTGAAGCCTATGTGTTCATTCATGATGTATAGTGTGTATTCCCAACGATGCATTTCGACATATGAGAAAAATAAGTCATGAAATCAACTTTTGTTGTCTTGAGTTCACAAAAAAAAAAAACTATATAAATACTATATGGCCTTTCTGGACTTCCATACAAACTTTCTGTAAGTTTAAAAGTGTAACAACTCCAGACCTTAAATCACACGACTCCTGTGGCCGCTGAATGTTTCATCATCGCTCTCCTCTCAGACAAAAAAAAGATATATATAATAAATAAATAAAATCTCTACACAGTTGCAGTGAGACTTCAGCGCCCTGAGCTACAAAGCAGTGATGGAGACTGTGGGAATTTAATGCATAATTGCATTAGTGCGTTCTCTTTCATTGCTCCTCATCCAGCCTCTCTGTGGAGTTCTGCTCTCGGAGATGTTTTCAGCAGGCGGATCCAACACCAACAAAGCGACAAGTACTCAAAGCACAGCTGGTTTAAGGGTGAAGGAAATGTGTAACAATGTGCATCTTTTTATTTTTATACATGAAAAGACAGAGAAATTGTAACGATAAGTTACGTGTGCTAATCTGCAAAACTCTATCAGTATAACTGTCCTAAATTCGACAATTTTACCTTCTAAATTTAAACTTTACACAACAAGCTATTTATTATTCAATCCTAAAAAAGAATAAATATAAAAACTGACAAAACATCATTATGCCTGTATATACAGTACATAATGTCCATCATACTGGCAGTTGACATAAAATGATCTTTTTATGGTTCAAAGTAACAAATTAATTGTAGCTATTTATTTGCATAAAAGAAAGGTTTTGTCTGTACATTGGACAGAACTCGCTCTTTCAATGATATCTTTCCTACACTGGAGAACTCGTCTCCGAAAAATTATGTCTGTACGTCTGTCCAGCCAGATTTTGTCACAGCATTAAGCAAAACTTGCTGAACAGAATTTAATTAATCATTGCCAGTTTTGTCCTTAGGTTTTTGATGGAAGTTAAACCTGCGACATTGAAAAAATTAAAATTGAATCAGAATGTTGAGTAGAAGTGAAGATATGAGTAGTTTTGTGCCAGATTACAAACCGGACGTTTTGACAGCGTACTGCACATGCATTAAACTGCCAGACAGAATTTATTGAAACTTTTGCAGTACCTAGATATTTGCCTGAAGTTTAACCTGCACCATAAGTGAAATCAAAATGTTGAGTAAAAGCGATGTTATGAACATTTATGTGCCTTTAATAACATACCTTAAAATAAGTTTCTAATAAGGTACTTAAACATCTGCACCAATAGATACTAATTAGAAAAGCTGAACTAAATACTTTTGCTGGAATTAGTTCATATTTTCACAGCGCTGAAGTGGTATAAGTGAATTTTAACACACATTTTCATTTTCAGACAAAACTTCATCTTTATCCGATCTACTTTTTCGATTTCTCATCTGTGATTCACGCTCTGATTACCGAACAGGGAGTGTATTTGTCTGACGGCAAAAGAAATACAACTTAGTGTACACAAGGCGTTACAACTATTTTTGCAAGTTAAGTTGATAGAAAAAAAAATATAGTTCCTATTATATGGGGTGTGAAATGATCATATGGAGTGACGGGCAACATCGGTCACACAGTACGATGTAGTTTCACAGCATATGAGGTTTCAGGCACTTAGCACAACATTTGGAGTTATATTTTAACCTGCTAACAGTACACTCCAGAGAGACCGTAATGACTATAATGTAAATGATAACATGAACTAACTGGTTTCATGGACAATCCACAAACTGAAATGAACTTCAAATAAACAGATTGTTTATTTTTGTATTCTTTTATTTAAAAAACTAAAAATAGATAGCTGTGGTTTGAAAGGAATTAAACACTCCTGCATCCCGTCACTGATTCATTTTCTGTAATCGTGTCCCCTTAGGTATTTTATTCTTTACATACAGGTATTATATTAGTTGGCTTATGTCTTATTCTAGATCAATTCTACAATTCCTTAACTGTAAACACACATTCACACACTATCTCACTCCCCCAAGTCAAAATCAATAAGCCATATCTTCTGCTGTTTGTGCATCAGCATGCAGCCGTTACAGAGCCATAGCAGAAAGTGAAACAAAGACATGTGCCACTGGCCAGAATTGAAACACAGGTCTCTGTAGACCTTAGATCTCTGAGCAAAGAAACCTTACAGTCAATTCGCCTTCAGACTCACAACCTTACACATGAAGGGCCGTATTCGGAGTTCAAAAGTTATCCTCCACGATTACGCAGGGAAAATCCATACAACTAATCAAGGTCATTTTCTGGGCTTTCCATTGAAATCATCTGTGTGTGGGCTATGCCTTGGTGCTCGTCAGGTATTTCGTGAGTAGGATTTTTCAACATGGCTTTTCAACAGTACTTAAACCAACAAACTTAAACCCTTAAAGGTCCCATATTTAACTAGTTCTTTAAAAAGCTATTACTGGGCTAAAATACAGTGTCCCACACACAGTGTGTGTTAATATTCCAGCTGAAATCCCACTCAAATGCATTTTTTATACCTAAATCTCCTTCTGTTTCACTCTTTCTCCAAACATACTGTTTCAGTGTCTATTTAAATGAGCTACTGCTAAGCCACGCCCCCACCAGAGAACTGCAGAGGTACAGTAAGCAACGAGCCAGGGAAGGAGCTGAACTTATATGAGGTCACATTACGTGGAAAATCAAAGTGACTTGTTTAATCACCAGCCAATACAAAAAGCAAGAGGACACACACATGAGATCCTGTCTGAATGTCTGAAAATGACTGAAAAGGTGTCCTTGAATTGCAAGACAACCTAAATTACAAAACTAATACGGTGATTATATGAATAAAAAAATGACAATAATTCAAATAATTCAGTGATATTATTTTATGTAGAAACCCATGTACATCTCCACCTGTCTTTCTGAACAGCAAAACTCTGCCTAACTTATTAATACAAAGAAATCAAATTTTGCAAGGTAGAGTATCTTGTGTCTCGTTTATGCTAAGTTGTACTTCTTTTGTCGTCAGGCAAATACACTCCCTGTTTAAAGTAGATTAAATCCAGCACATAACTATTTATAACATCGCTTTTCCTCAACATTTTGATTTTAGCACATAACACTGGGCTCTCAGTTCAGGTATTTTACATGCTCTCACCTTGTACTGCTGCAGATATGTTTGCTGTAATGACATGTGTTTTATCTCATAGTGGCGATTTACAATTTAGATTGTTATAAGCACCGCGGTTTGAGAACAAATTTGACAAACTGGTTTTAAACTTCCCACAGGAAGAATAAGCATACATTGATCTGTCCATACATCTTTGAAGGGCCAGTTTTCATAGTTTACTTAACCTTGTTTTTGAGTAAGCCATGCTGTGTCACACATTTGTTTGTGTTTTGTGAGGATTTGGGCGCCTTTTAGGTGCATTATGGTTGTTTCTGTGTCTTTCGCATATTCTGTGTATTTACAGTAAACTATCACGTTGATTGGCTCTGTAGAAAAAGCATTATATCTGCCCAACAAAACGTTGGATTCTGTGAAGTAATCAGGCCCATAACTGCTCATAATTTCCCTTTTACTCAAAATGTTGATTCAATTTATGATGCAGATTTAATTTCAGGCAAATACCGAAGGACTGGCAAAGTTTCATCAAATCCAGTACAGCCAGTTTTGTGTGATGCTGTGACAAAATCTGGCTGGGCAGACATACAAATTGGTTTCTGGTCCTCCAGTGTATAAAATAAAGATATAATTGAAAGAGCGAGTTCTGACCAATGTACAAATATTTTATTTATATAGACGAACAAGATGGCTTCAGCAGCTTATTAAATAGCTTGTGATCCAGCGCATTCTGTTATTTAAGAAGAAATTATTAATTTGTTTTAAGTAATGAGACCTTATCAGAAAAACTCTGAATAAAATATTAAATATTATTAATGTTATGTATATTTTGATCAACAGTGCTTTAGAATGGAAAAAATAATAAAGTTGTAGCATTTGTCTTTCAAATTAAAACAATAAACAAAATACTGATTTTATGTCAAAGATTTAATCTCACTTACTCACTCACTCATCTTCTATACCGCTTTATCCTGTATTCAGGGTCGCGGGGGCCTGGAGCCTATCCCAGGAGACTTAGGGCCTAAGGCAGGGTACACCCTGGACAGGGTGCCAATCCATCGCAGGGCACACACACACACATACACTCACTCACACACTCATTCACACCCTACGGGCAATTTGGGAACGCCAATCAACCTAACCTACATGTCTTTGGACTGGGCGAAGAAACCGGAGTACCCGGAGGAAACCCACCAAGCACGGAGAGAACATGCAAACACCATGCACACAGAGACGGGAATCAAAGATGTAATGTGAAGCAATTTCAACCTTAAAGTGTGCTTTTTTAATGCAACCTAACCGTTCTTACACAGTTTGTAAGATTTAAAGATAGTTAATCGCTCCTTTTGCATGAACTCCTCCCCAAACTTTCTCTCAGTTTTACAGGACAAAGTCAGTTATTTAGTGGCTCTGTATTGGGTTTGCTCTGTGGGAGTCGAAATGATTGCAGTCATATCTCAGCTATTCTAGATTTATCGCTTCTCCGTTTGCTTTTTAGCTGTAATGTGTTTTGAGGTTTGCCCACTTTCCCTTCCCTCCTTCCCCTCTACTGAACTCTGAGTGTTTTTCTTTTTTTTTTTTTCTGACTGCAAGGCAAAAGTCACATCTGAATGGCAGACATGATGATCACTTTACTGGAACCACATTCTGCTGCCATTTTATCAGTTTTATTTCCACCCACTTTTGAATGGGAGGACTAATGATGCCTATTAGAGTCAAAATTATTTCCCTGGAACTTGTGATAGTTGAGAAAATGGTACATTTTACTGTTGAAGCAAGCCAGTCGTTCTATGACTCCTGTTTTTTTCCTTCTTCTTTTTCTTACAATATAATTGAAGTTCAATATTAAGGACATTTAGCATCCTTGACTTTTTGTTTGCTCGTTCTTCTCAAACACACTTAAAACACTTAAACTTAGTTGTAAAATGCAAAATACAGACTTTAGAAAGTTAAGTATGCTCCTTACATTCTTTGAGGAAAAGATTAATTCCATCAAAGTTTAATTCATCTTTGGTTTGGCCGTATGGAAAACCATTCAAGTGTCAATGTAGAACCGTACAACAGCCGGTAGAACCACTTGAGAAAAATGTAGACTCTTGTACACTCTTAGACAAAAAGTTCAACTTTTAAGGGTTCTTTAGTTTGTCCCTTTAAAAAAAATCCTTAAAATGTCTATAGACAAGCAATAACCAAGGATTGATCTTGAAGACGGTTCCAATAAAATGCATGGAATAAGGAATCCTTGCACTTAAAGACCTCTTCACTGAAATTGTCCATGATCCTTCTGTTTGTACCTTTGGGAAAATCACTGAAGGTTTTATGTACAGCCCTATGACGCTCCAGTATCCAAGAGGGCTGCAATTGATTAAAAATACCTTTTAACAGCCAAATGTTCTGTACCTTTAAAGACTATACCCTTTTACCAGGTCTTCCCTTGGGGTAACCATTAATGGTTCTCTTTAACCCTGTGGTTTTTCCTATAAAAACAGGTTTCCAATAACAAATTATAACAATAAAGTCGATCCCAAAAATTGGCGGGGGTTATGTTCCTAGAGCATCTGCGAGTGGTGGGGTGGTGGGGGGTGGGGCGGGGGGCGACGCAAATTTTGG
>JAOVVA010000027.1:16260095-16281670 GCA_028565275.1 Leiocassis micropogon | reverse complement strand
GGCGACGCAAATTTTGGATGTGGTCAAAAAAAATGCATTGGCATTTCAAAAAAAAACAAAAAGAATATAAAGGTAAACCCATATACTGTACTATACTATACTGCTGGGTCTCCTGCAGTGCTAGAATTTAAAATACAGATGTTACTTCTATACAGTATGTACTGTAATTCATGCAAGTGCGTTTTCTTTGTTATCAGTATTGAAGGATAAATACAGTAATATTTCACCATCCCAAGCCAGATTTTCCTCTACAGTTGCTTTGTGTTCTCTCTAAAAAAATGTATACAGTATTCTATTTTATATGGAAATTTAGCTGAATTTACGTTAATATTTATGTCACAAAATGAGTCAATAATATTGTTCTCAATAGATTAAAGTTATGTATTGGCACAAAAAAGGCATAAAAAATATTTCTGCAAAATTGTGTTGTTTTTTTTAGCAAAACAATTATTAGTTAGGTTCTAAGGAACATTCAACGAACGACTGAGGTCACAAACTTTGAACCGCGGCTCCGTGGGGGCTCGCCTGTACATAAAATTAACATTTGAGAAACCCTTATAGACAAAAGCCTTGAATTTAGAAGTTTTTGTGAAACCTTTAAATGTTTTATGTAGAACTCCATTTCACAAAGCCTTCCCTTTAACACAGGGTTTTGAAGCTGTACACCTTTAACCTTTGATTAAACTTTAAAGAGGGTTCAGAAGGTACGTGGGTCCTGCAGAACCAGAAGGGTCATTGCAGATGTGAGAACTTCTGATTATTCCTTTATGAAAACTTTAAAGGTTTTATTTAAAGGTTACTTTTACTAAGGAAAATAAGAATGTTGAGCTATCTGAAGGACCGATAGAGAAAAGGGTTGAAACTATGAGTTTTATGGGGCTTGTGTTTTGCACCTCGGGTGAATCTTGTAAATGTTGTATGCAGAACCCTACGCTACAAAAAGTTCATTTTCAAGCAAAAATCCTCAGTGATTTACTGAATAAATGTTTTTATTGATTAAAAGTCTGTGTGCAAATAATACAGGAGCTAAACAGATGGATCCAGATGTGGAGACTGTAATCCAGTTGAGGCCACAAGGCAACAGATTCAGCAGCAATACACACAAATCTGTAAGGACATCAACCACAAGCTGAAGTGAACCCCAGCATCCTTAATGCAGAGAATGCCCTGGGCCAGATATGACTAATTAGAACCTCAGAACATTCTATATTATTTCCCTCTGGGATCTCAGTGCTTTCCAGGAACCTGAGGTCAGCCTCAAGTAACAAAGTTTGAAGGCAGTCTAATGCAGCATTGCTCAGAAACCTTAAAAAGGTTTGCAGGAGATGAAAAATATGTTTAATGAATTTAAACTGACAACATATGAAAATCATCGCCTCAATTTAACATTCTCAAAGCATTTGTTTTAATTGCCATGACCCAACGCGCTCAGTCTCGGCCCTCAGATGAACATTATGTTTGAAATATTTATTTTGAATACATACTCTTTGCGGCAGTTTATCTCGGCACATTAAAAAAATAATAATCCTCTCGTGCTGCAGAGGCTAAAATGATTAGTTGTAGAACTCTTATTACTGTACATTGTGCTCTGTACTGCAGTGGCGCAATGCTTTGCTTATTATTACATCCTGCTTTTATTTTATGTCCTATACTGTAGATCAAAACAATCCATCTTAATCTAGTTAATATCACAGTCAGTGTGTGATTAATCGCGGTTAATCACAATTTTAAAATACTCTTTTTAATAAATTGTATTATAAACTTGCAACATTGGAATAAAGAAATGCATGGCAAACTGGTTAGAGGAAACAGTTCCTATAGATTTATATTCTCTCAAACATTAACATTTAAAAAATGGGTATTATGGGGTGTGGCAATAATACCCAGTCACTCAAATCAACAACCTAGAGCCTTAGCCGCCTGAGCCACCACTCCCACGTCTAACCATTTAGTGTATTGTAAAAATAGTTCCCCTTTGAAGGTAGCTCGAGCACACAGGTTTGGTTTTATTTAATAACATTGACAGCCCTAGTTATAAAATTATATAGCAATCTGTCCAAATATTTACACTATAGGAAAAAAATTCACCCAGAACAAAATGACCCAAATTATATTATATTGTATGATTATGCCATTTAATAAATTCTAATATTCTAGTATTTGATTTATAATAAACTCCATAATAGCTATTGACAATAAAACATACATACAGTAAAATTCTTTTTAATTTATATATATATATTTCTTTTTTTTTCTTTTTTTTTTTTTTTTACAATTCTATTTGATATGCTGTACAAAAAACACAGCTTACCTTTGAAAATTGGACCTACAAAATCTAAATAAGACACTGCAACAATAAGAGGATGGAACAAATTTATTGCTAAATAAATATTGAGATGCATGTGGTAATATTTCTTGTTGAAAATGTGAGGTGGAAACTGCAATTTCTTATTTGTTTTCAGAATGAATCACTGTGTGCAGCTCCTGCATTCCTGATAACATTGTTTAATTCATCAGCCGAGTCAAACAGCAACTTAAAATTCTCTTGAACATTACTTCTTATACACAGTATTTATACAATGAAGGCGTAAAAGCAACTGACATTTACAGAAGACTTCAAGCACAGTACGGTAATGAGACTCTTAGCTGCAGAAAAAAATTTGAATGGTGAAAACATTTTAAAGAAGACTGTACGTCCGTGAATGATGATCCTGGCCGAGGTGGCTCGGAGCCCACTGTAGTCGTTCCTGTAAACATTCAGCGAGTTGAAATCCTGTTCCTTAAAAATCAAGGAATAGACACTTCTGTCTGTAGGAATCATTCACCAACACGACTTGAACATTACAGGAACTGGGAGTTATTGCCACATCCCCGTACAGTCCTGACCTCACTCCAAGCCATTTCCACATGTTTGGGACATTAAAGGAGTTCCTGGGAGGCCAGTGTTTCAGACGTGAAGCAGGCAGTCTGATCATGATTCTGGCGTACTGAGAAAACTTTCTACCTTGATGGTATCCAAGCACTAGTGAAACACTGGGATAAGTGCATTAGTGTAGGAGGGGATTATATAGAGAAATAGAGGGAATTTTTACTCTCATAAGTGTGTTCTGTTGTTCTGCACAATCAAAAGCCCCTGTTTGACTTAAATGCCCATCATATATAATTCTATATATAGAGTCTGAAGCCATTCTGCAGGAGATTGGCCATACTGTCTTAGGGTTATGGATGAAAATCCCGCAGTCCCACATCAATCACAGCAACACTAACCAATCATTGAGTTCACATAAGCAGAAGTGGACGGATGGTGCTTTTGTCGGAGTGTGTTACTTCACTCCCTAATAATGTGTGAACAGAAGTACAAAAAAGATGTGGTGGGCAGTTTCATGTGCATCAGAGGAAATATTCTATGCCCTTCCCTGGTTGGTAGTTGTCGTTGAATGGGGAGTGCTCCAACAAGACGGGTGGGAATCGGATAGGAAGAAATTCAAATGGAAAATCGGGGGGAAATCAGAACAAAATAGTTTTTAAGCTCTTTAAGTTTTCCATATACACTGCATGGACAAAAATATTTGGCCAAACCTGTTAATTATTGAATTCAGGTGTTTCAGTCAATCAGGCCCCTTATCCCCAGTGAAGGGCAATCTTAATACTTCAGCATATCAAGACATCATGGACAATGCTATGCTTCTATGCAACTTTATGGAAAAAGTTTGTGGAAGGCCGTTTTCTATTCCAACATGACTGGGCCCAAGTGCACCAACAAGGACTATAAAAGACATGATCTGATGAGTTCAAGAAGAACTTGATCGGCCCAAACACAGAGCCCTGACCTCAACCCCATTGGAACAGAGATTGCGAGCCAGGCCTTCTCGTCCAACATCAGTGCCTGACATCATAAATGCTCTACAGAATGAATGGGCACGAATTCCCACAGAAACACTCCAAAATATTGAGAACGGTCTTCTAAGAAGAGTGGAAGCTGGTATAGTTGCAAAAGGGGGACCGACTCCATATTAAAGTAAATGTATTTGGTGACAATGCCATGCCAGGTTAGGCCAAATCCTTTTGTCAATATAGTGAACACCTTTAAAAGCTCCTCTGAGTGTAAAATACACTATAAGTGTAGCGAAAGAATTAGATACACAAAATCAATACTAACTAGAGCGCAGGAGTGTTTGTGCAGTGAGTCCATTCAAGCAATTCAAAATCTGTTGGGTTTTCCCAGACTATCAAAGATTTACCTTTTTTTTTTTTTGTAGCATGTGGTTACTGTGATACATAACTATTTATTTAGTCGGTTATTGGTTCCCAAAGTGGAGGCCATGGTGTAACATGATTAACATTACAAAACATAGGATTTGTACGCTACTGTTTTAAAATTTAAGTCGAATTCATGCCTTATAAAAATACGCAATATTATTTTTTGTTTCGTTTGCCGCCCTGATGTACTGTGCTACAGTATTGTAGGAGTTCAGTAATGGAAATAGACTCAGTTATTCATCCATCTACACATGTCAAGAAAATGAAGATTTTTTTTTTTAAACATTTATTGATTATGATTTGATGACCATGATGTGAGACGTACATAAATATACAAATGACACACTTATGCATATTGAAACGTAATAAAGTTTTCAAAATGTACCAGTAGTCCCATATCATAAATCTGTAGGGCCAGTAAAGGCTTGAATATTTTTAATGTTTTGAATATTTTAATTTACATGAAATTTGAATAAATCGTTTGAAACCTCCTGGTATAACTAATGTTTTTTTAATCTTCTTAAAACTATTACTAAAAACTTTTTTATGCTCAATGGTACAGTAAGTTGCTAGTTTACGCGCTATTCCTCATGTACAGAACTTAAACTCTGTACGTTTATCATTTAAGCACCTAATCATTAAAATATATCCAAGTTTAAATTCCGCTATGTATCACACTTCTGTGCTGCTTCAGAGGCAGTGAGTCTGCATTAGAGCACACGCTGACGCTGGCTGAGAGTGAAGGATTATGGGTAATAAACTAGCTTTAATGCTCACTTCCCAAATTAATCCAACGCAAACAGCATTACAGTCGTGTTGTTTTTTCTCGAAGAGCAATCTACTGTAATATCGCAAGCCGTATTTCCTACACAGTCCGTATTATAAATGGCCGGCGCTGCGCTACACCTCCGGATTTTCACTCAGGATTTAATTAGCGCGCTGAATCACGCCCACACTGCGTTCCTCATGAAAAGATCATTTTAATAAAGAGATACCGAATGATAAAAAAAAGCACAATTGTCATCAACCAGTTATTAAAATGGAACTCGGTTTAAAAAAAAAAAAATCCTATGACTGCAAATGGCACAGCAGCATTAAAGGTCACACATAATGCACACAATGTTCTTTTCACATCTAAATGAACATGAACATGTTTAACACACTATATTTTTATCGTTTTAAATCAGAAACATTAATTGCAGCACATTAACTAGCTACAAAAAAAAATTTTTTTTTTAAATGTAAATCAATGAAAATTAGTCCTTCATTGATTAATTGTGTACTAAATAGTGTATTTTACTTTCATATTATTATTAATAGTGTACAGTATAATAAGAGAAGTAGACTCCTAGATATTACTAAGTTTGAAGTAAGGAAAATAATCAATGACAGTATGGTGTGATGAATTACTGTTACCAGCCCAAGTGTTGCTTATTTTACTAGTTGTTATTATCAAGTCAAACTTTTGATTGTGCAGAATAACAGAACACAGTTATAAGAGTAAAAACTCCCTTTATTTCTCTATATAATCTCCTGCTACACTAATGCACTTATCCCAGACTTTCACTAGTCCTTGGCTAAAACCATGTTTCTCAGTATGCCAGAGCCATGATCAGACTGCCTGCTTCACGTCTGAAACGCTGGCCTCCCAGGAACTCCTTTAATTTCCCAAACATGTAGAAATGGCTTGTTGCGAGGTCAGGACTGTACGAGGGATGTGGCAATAACTCCCAGCCGAGTTCCTGTATTGTGCAAGCGGTGTTGGTGAGTGATTGTGCGTACAGGTCCCACAGACAGATGCATCTCTTCCGCAAGTTAGCAACAAGTTATCCATCAATTTTCAAGGATCAGACAGTCTACTCGTTGAATGTTTTAATTGCAATTGAGGAATTAATTGCAACGCCATCAACATGTGCTAGTGAGACATAAGAGAGAAAAAAAAAGGAATGCATCATCCATCTACTATGGATAAAACATTATGACTAAAGAAATAACATTTAAAAGTAGGGATTGTGTACAAATCTCGCTCTACTGCTTTACATACTGCAAATACACTCCCTGTTTAAGGCAGATTATTAAATCCAGCACATAACATCGCTTTTACCTAACATTTGGATTTTAGCACATAACCCTGGGCTCCCAGTTTACACGCCCTTTACTGTCAATTCTGAGTGTTCTGCGTACTCTGTATTTACTGTAAACCATCGTGTTGATTGGCTCTGTTGAGTGACAGGTATAGCCACGCCAACCTTGAGCGCAAAAGTGCTATATTTGTCTAAAAGTGCGCTAGGTACTGTGAGGTAATCTGGCACATAATCGCTCATAACGTCCCTTCTACTCAACATTTTGATTTACTTTATGTTGCAGATTTAACTTCAGGGAAATACCGAAGGAGTGGTAAAGTTTTGTTAAATTCTGTTTAGACAGTTTTGCGTGATGCTGCGACAAAATCGTCTGAACAGACATACAGATATACAGACAGACAGAACATTTTCTGAGACTGGTTTCGGGTTCTCCTATTTATGAGACGAAAAGATTTCACTGAAATACTGAGCGTGTTCTGACTAATGTACAGACAAACCTTTCTTTTATGTATACAGATAAAATTATTTCCCGTTATACAAAAAACTAAGTGAAGATTACTTTACAAAATGATTGAATATTCTAGAATATTTTAATTCTAAATTTACAAAAGAAAAACCCCACCGAGACTGTTCTTCCCACTTCTGTAATTTTACTGGCACTTGACATGAGCTAAATGATCCGTAAAGACTGCGCTGGTTGGTCTGCACTTTAACATATTTTAATGGCTGTACATTTCCTCATCATTTCCTCTTTCGAAAGTTTGTACTGACCGTCTGTTCCCGCTGTTATATATATATATATATATATATATATATGCCACAATATTCACCCTCTTTCACCTCAATCAGAGTACATTCTCGCACTGAATTTTTATCTGTCTCATACAAATAGAAGTTCTCTTTGTTCCTTAAAGAAGCAGGTCCTCGATATCGCTGATTTTCTTTTCCCCCTCTGGAGCGAAGTCTACCACTCAAAGGGGAATTGGATCATTCTTGCCTGAACGGAATCCTCGCCGTCGTTCATCAGCCGTCCAGTTCTGTGCAATAACACTAATCATAGCAGGGCTACGGAGTGCATGACCCGTAATTCACATGGGCCTGAGGTGGAAATGGCTGTCTCCTATCACCATAAGTCATGTGTGTGTGCATTATTGAGGCCTGATGGAGTGTCTTCAAAAGCGTGACTGCATCGTTCGAAAGGTTCCTCTTTGTCACTTGCAGGGAACGTAGACTCAGTGATATAGACGTCAATCTTGGCCAGTGGTTCACATAGGTATGCTCTTGCTGTCCTCAAGGTCTTAGAGGTTTTGCCCTGAATGGTTAGAGCGCCCTCTTGAGGGAGCATGATAAATTTTTCTTTAAAGCTGACGTGCTTGAAATGTTGGGGATCTCTCGAAGATCTAATGTTGTTGAATTCTCTCTCTGATTGGACAGAAAGTGTTGATAAGTTTTCTAAAGCAGCAATTCCAGATTCCAATCTAGCTACAAGGTTAAAACACAGGTTTACACAAAAGTCTTATCAACATCATCTCATCTCATTTGCGAGACTTGAACAAAATACTCTATAATGAATGCATTGTTTTTTAGCAAAGCTAACATTTGTTGCATAATCATATGTCCTACAATATGGAAGGAGTCTCCAGTGTCAGAGCTTTGTTACTGTCAGAAATCCCTCATGAGGAACGTGTCTTCAGGACAGACACATTTAGGCCTCCTTTCTGTAATTCAGAGGAAAATTAATCACTTTATCTGGTACACACAATAAGAATTTGTTAGCTTTAGAATTAGAAAGCTGCGATGCTAACCTTAATGAATGGTACTGTAGATCCAGATCATTCAAACTGTTCCAAAGAAAATAAATGATCTACAGTATATATTACTCAAACAAAATATCCCTTAATCAACATCAGTTGTTAATCTACATTATATTCGTTATGTTAATACACTGCATCAATCAAATAATGCATGTTCATGAATACTTAAATTTTCACTGTGTGATAACCGGTTTCTTCTCCCTTTTGGACCATGACTCCGCAACTTCCTATCAAAAAACAGCAAGCGTGGAGCTGAAGAGGTCTGGGTGAAGGCCGTGGCAGGAACAAGCAATTTCTGCTCGGAAAATTGGGGGAGAATTTATTCCCCCTGTCCCTGCGGTAAGCAATGTGAAACCGCTGACACTTGGAGGGAATTTATTGGCCCCGTCGACCTTGAAAAAGTTATTTTTTAGACCCCGAGATTAAAACGGGAAGCGTTTTGTCTAAACATGTGCTTCTCAAACCTGTGTCTAGAGTTTCCCTTCATTGCACATTATAATGTTTTGGTTTTTTTGGGGTTTTTTTCTGCTTCAAAACGTCCATTCATATTTTGAATAGCTTGTTGATGGAACGAGTTGATGCATCATAATGGTTATGTTCATGATAAAGGTTCAGTAAAGAGGGAATTAAACATCCAGTGTTGGTGTAAAATACCAGCATGAAGGTGAGTGATAACTACAAGTTTGTGTGGCCATAATGGCGGTCACCTTCCCTAAGCTTTAACTGATTGATTTGCGTTTGGGTTGAGCCAAGGACGGAGAATTGTCGTCAGTTATGACGCCTGGTCAATGACAGGTGCGATTTGTCAGAAGGAAAATCATGTCAGTGGGTGTAACTAATGTGTTCAACTGATGTAGAGACAATGATTAGGTGGTTATATAGAAGAACACAATGTGGATTTAATGCTATCAACCTTGTGTGTCAATGCATTGGACTTTTTTGTCCATTTGTAGCTGCATTTACAGTAATATAACAGCGTTTCTTCATATCACTTATAACAGCTACAAATATCCATCTTTTCACTTTCTTTTAAAATAAATAGATCCCAAAACATTTGCTTGTGATTACTGAAGAACATTATGTCCAAAATGAAGAACATATTTGATTTCTCAGAATAATCTTAGAATTCTGACTTTAATTTCAGAAAGTTTTATCCCAGGTTAAAAAAAATAAAAATAAAAATATTGAAATTCTGAAAAGAAAAGTCAGATCTCATTTTTTTTAATGGAAGTCTTAATCCACTTCTGAATGTGATGGACATTGTGCAAGATGTTTCATTCCGAAGACTTTCCAATAATGGAAACCTTAAATTTACAGGTTAATCCCAGATCGTTAGAAAGTCCCAACACTGATGACTCTTTCTATACAGGGTGACACATATCTTACTGGTTAGCACTGTCACCTTACACCTCCAGGGTCGTGGGTTCGATTCCCACCTCGGGTTTGCATGTTCTGCTCATGCTTGGTGGGTTTCCTTTGGTTACCCTGGTTTCCTCCCACAGTCCAAAGACATGTAGATTAGGCTAATTGGCGTCCCCATAGTGTGAGAATGACAATCGGGTCTTGAACTGGCAACTCGACCACTTAAGAAACTGCCTCAAAGACGACGGCTATATCTCCAGGGTGGGGAGTTTCCATCACCTGATACACCGGATAGCATGTGGAGAAACTAAAATACTCCCCCAAAAAAGAAAGGTTCACTGACTAGGTTTTGCAGTGTTTAATAATATAACCAGCTAATCTGCTTATGGTTAGTGTTTCATTAGATTGTCCGCCATACCCCTGCCACTTAACGCTTTGACAAATCAGAATCGAGAGTTAACTGCTTGATTTTAATCCCGTACCTTACTCATACAATGTTATAATTAACTGCAAGAATTCTTTAGTATTAGTATAAACAAACAAAGCAGGAGCAGTTTGTCCAATCCCAACCCCTCCCCCTCTATGGAATTTTCTATGCAGCATGAGCCAGTCCATGTCACAGGCCTTTATTTTTTATTACGATGCACACTTCAGGGGTGTCGCGTTTCATAAATTGTCTCACGCATCTTGACAGGACACAAACACCTGTTCCAACCAGCCGTAAATTGAGATGCTGCAAAGATAGGCATTTACGGAAAAGCTCACAGGAGGATTCTCGGATCCTGCTCTTCACATGCATGTGGGTGTGAAAACCTGGTGATAGTGTTTTATGTAATTAGGAAACGATTAGAGGAATTAATCTCTTGATGGATGAGAAGCAAACGAGCAGAGATTGCTTTAGGTAACATTTATATATAATGTGCACCCATCTATGACCGTTATCAGGTTCACCTTTTCCTGAATCAATATTTTTGCAGGTTTTAAGGATTTATGGGTTGCAGTGTACAGATGTACGGCACGTTCGTGCATCCGCGGTTGCTATGGAAATTTAGCCAAGGAGTAGTATGATTTTTTTTTTTTTTTGAGATGTATATTCAATCATAACCAACCAGCCAATCTCAACATCACTGCCAAGACATGTGACATTTTTTTAATTAGACTTCCTTAGGAAACCAACTTGAATCATTGCACCACACACATCTGGACAACTTGTTTATTTTGCTGGCATGCGGTGGCTCTGCTTGTCCTCCAGCATGGACCAGTTACTGCAAATCAAT
Organism: Leiocassis micropogon; assembly: GCA_028565275.1. Lineage (NCBI taxonomy): Eukaryota > Metazoa > Chordata > Actinopteri > Siluriformes > Bagridae > Leiocassis > Leiocassis micropogon. The sequence goes on along the minus strand of JAOVVA010000027.1, from coordinate 16,270,873 downwards.
CCAAAGCTCTTCTGACTCACTTTTATCTTGATGAATATGGTCTCATCCACAGTCATCAGTTACAACCACTCACTGCTCAATAACCATTTATGTTCATATGAAAATCCTATGCTGTGACCTTCTGAATATCGATGGAAGATTTTGGAGTGATGTGCAAGACAGCACTCTCTACAACCTCCATTAAAACACCAACTGAGGGAAAATCTTCTGAATAAACTTTCCTCTAGAACAGTTTTAGATATTTGTAGAGTCTACAGCATTGAAGCTGTTCTGGAAGATTATAAAGATGTGAGACACCAGTCTGGAGGTCCGAAATTTTGAGTCATGGTTGGAGGTCTTTGTTTTAACCCATTAGTTATTTAGGAAGTTGCATAGATTTGCAACAAGTGGTTCAATCATTTTATGAATTTGGTTGTGGATGGGTCAAAAGAATCAAACGTGCCACAAGGTCCGATCCTGAGTCCTATCTTATTATTATTATGAGTGGCACAGCGGTAAAGTGCTTGCCGTATCATTAGGGGATTGCAAGTTCGAAGTCTGGGTGATGCTGTAGAATCTTGCAGTTGGGGCCTAGAGAGAGCTGAATGGCTGAGTTCTCTCAGAGGGGAGGGATGGGAGGCACTCTTCAGCCAATCAGGAGCATCTGTGAGGTCATGCAACCAGCATGAGCAGATAGCTCTGTCAAGCGATTCAAAAAGATGCGTTACGTGGCTCGGAAGAAGCACATGCCAGCCTTCACCCGCCCTGGTTAGTAGTTGTAACCTTTATGCAGGAGTGCACAGATGACAGGTGGGAATTGGCTACGACTAAATTAGGGAAAAAATCAGGAAAAATTTCCCCAAAAATAAAATGAATGATGATGAATTTGTTCCATAGCACCATATGATTTAATCTGGACAGGGTCACAGTGGACTCACAGTCACACCAAGGGATATTTAGCACAGTCTGTCTAACTACTAGCATGTTTCTGGAAGAAGACATAGGAACTTGATGCTGATGTAAGGAAAATGTGGAGTACCACACAGACAAAAGCTGTGGGGAGGGGAAACGACGGTATTTTAAAACTTTCTATTTTTATTCATCATTGACTTTCATTTCTCACCTAAAACTGTTCAACTGGTCGTTTAGATGCTTTATATTACTGGTCCAGACAAACAAATGATGCAAATATGATTGAACACATGAACACATTCATGTGCAATGACTTGCTAAATAATAAAACCTAAAAGGCAAAAAAGTGATTATATTTATCCTCAAGGACTATTTAAACACTTTGTATTCTTCAGTACATGCTTTTTATCCTGGTTAGGATGGTGGCAGTTCTAGAAACAATGAGGGTTGAAGCCAGGAACACATCTTGAATGGGATCCCAGTCTATCGAGCATACACATTCACACCCTGAGCCATTTTTGGAGTAGCAATCACATCTACCTGCCTGTTTTGAGGAGGTGAGAAGACACTGGAGAGCTTGGAGGAAAGCCACATGGAAGAAGATGTGAATGCTGACAAACCAGAGTAACCAAAGTACTCAGACTCAAATTCAGGTAGCAGTGTGCCAGTGACTTTACCACTTTCTCCTCAAGGAGAAAAGAGATCAGATACACCAGCTGATCTACTGACTGCAAAAAAAAAATTTAGCCACTGTAGCTACTCCTCAAATGCTAGCTTTGCATAAAATCCCATGTCATGCCTCATTTCATACAGCTGTTTCAACTAATGAACAGCTTCAGAGACATCCGAATAGAAGATCAAGGTGCAAGATTGGATTTAATCTCCAGCACACCAGATGCCATGTTGAGGGCATCTCTATCCTAAAACATTATATCCATTGCACTGCTCATGACCATATGGCAGCATTAAAACATCCAGTCTGCCCCAAGCTGCCCAATAATCTATAAGGAAAGAGTTGCTAGCACGGTGTTAAAGTATTAAGCACCTGCTATAGACGTATAATTAGTCCCGCTTTCCTGCGAGATGAGACGAAAGTTTTTGTTCAGTACAGAAGATGACATTTAACGCAAGAGCTGCGGTTACTGGAACACCAGCCGCCAGTTAAAAGAGTGTAAAACAACCCAAGCAATCAAAGTGACACAGAGTGACAAAGACGGGGGAAGTAATTGTGATTAATACTGATCCGACAGCAGTCTTGCTGTGTCGCAGTATTATCACTCTAGATTTTACCGTTAAGGGGTTTTCGTGGTCTTTGGATCCAATAAACTCCAAAATTCCCGGACCAAATTCATTTGAAAAATTATCATTTTATTACATGAGAAAACTAATTTTCCTTTTTTGAAATAACAGTGAATTCTCTTAAAAATGTGTGGTAAAATATCGATATGCCAAAAGCAAAAACACAAATCAGTCATAACCATTAAACCACGGACAGCTGACGTTAATAGTATTGATTATAGTTTAGGAAGCATGTGAACAGTCAGGGAAAAAAAGGGCAGGTTTAAAGATACGAGTGACTTCGACAAGTTCCAAACTGCGATGGTTAGACAACTGGGTCAGAGAATCTCCAAAACAGCAGGTGTTCCCTCCAAAAGTGATCCAAGGAAGAACAACTGGTGAACCACTCAGCAACAGGGTCATGGGGTATACAGTACACAGCTCATTACTGGATGCAGAGAACAAAGGCTAGCTTGTCTGGTCCCATTACGCAGAAGAGCTACTGAAGTACAAGTGTGTGTTAGAACATACAGTGCTTACAGCTTGCTCTATATGGGGTTGAGTAGCTGCATACCTTAAGGCAAGCGGCTTGGTTGGTCATGAAAAGACAAGAATGTCTCGTCAATAGGCTAGGCCTCGCTAACATGACAGCTAACTAAATCAGCACAGTTAATGCCATAATAGTCAGTTTCTTGAATTTGGGCTTTATGATATATTTACAGGGGTAGCTCAGTAGTTAAGGCGTTAGACTATGGATCAGAAGGTCCCAGGTTCAAATCCCACCACCAGCATGCATTCAGACTGGTGGAACCTTAAATAAGCCCCTTAACTGCTATATATGCTATAGGTATAATGAGATAAGAGGTTCCTCTGGATAAGAGCATATGATGTAAATTTATAGTAGATCTATGGACAGTGAACTAACCAATTGGAACAAAACCTGATTCGTTTCAAAGATGTCTTATTCCATATATGAATACACAAAAGTAGTTTGAGAGAAAACAACCAGGGGGGGTCAGGTAAAGGAAGTACAGTTTATTAGGTTTATACATCTATTTATAATAGATATTTATACTCGTTATTTATTGTTTCTAAACTATAGTTAATAATGTAGTGTATAAGTTCCAAATAATGTGACTTCCTCCCTGCATTGCCTGCATAAATCAAGCTAGAAAAATGTTATTAAACAATATTGACTAATTGCATTTATAGCTTTTTATTAATTATAAAAACATTTAATTGACAGCACTGAGAAAGAGACCAGTCAGGAGGGAGGGAGAGAGAGAGAGAGAGAGAGATAGAGAGAGAGCAGGATGAACATGGCAGAAAACGAGCAAGAAGAATCAGGTGTGAAGACCACACAGTTATTTAACTATTATTAATATCAAAGCACTAATAGCTAGACGTTATACACGTTACATTCCCCCTAAAAGTCTGATCCCAGAATCGCCCCCGGGCCTCTGTTAGAAGAATAATGTGCCTTGCTACACTGCCACTTCCTGAACATTGTTAAAAAGCACTGTGTACTGTATTTATGAAAACTGGGAATTACCGGGCAGGACAATATTATGTAATTTATTTTAAATCAAGGGGAGGAAAAAATAATGCCAAAACAGTAGTTTGTAGAAAACAATACAATACCCTAAGCTTAAAGTATTCACCACACAGTGGTGGCCAGAAGTATTGAGACAAGTGAACTTTAATGTATCAAGCTAATAAGAACAATTTGTTCTTTTATACAATGAAATTGCCGTAAAAACATCAGTATTTAGTATGAAGTCCCTTATTCTTCCAAACCGGCTGGAACCGGCTAAGCCAAAAAAAAAAAAAAGTCTTCAGTACTCACTCGCTCGCTCAATTCATGCCTGCTTGATTGCATCATGTGCAGAAATTCACCACAGAAGTTCACAATTTACTTGAGAATTCCAAATTTGAGCTATTTTTCTGCAGAGGTGGACACCCCGGCTTCAGAAAATAAAAGTTCTACTGTGTATTTCTTCCAGTCATTAACTAAACCAGCTGATTTTAATTAGCACAACTCTTCAGCCAGATAGGTGAGAACTAATTAGTGACATGACCTAGAATACATGGCGTATGTTAGGTTTGGCCACTATCTGCTTATTTTCTAAATGGCACCAATTATTCTGGAGTTTATTCAGAAATCATCTAGTCAGGCTACATACATACATACATAGTTGTGCTCAAAGATTTGCATACCATGGGAGAATTTGCAATATGTGCACCATTTTTTAAAGAAAACATGAGAAGGCAAAGAATAAATAACATTTATTTTATTTCTTATAGGACTCTTGGCAAATTGCTTCCAGTTCTTCTAAGTTTTGGTTGTCTTGCATGAACTGCACGTTTGAGATCTCCCCGAAGTGGCTTAATGATATTGAGGTCAGGAGACTGTGATGGCCGCTCCAGAACCTTCTCCTTTTTCAACTGTAGCCATTGGAGGGTCAACTTGGCCTCGTTCTTTGGATCTTTGTCATGTTGGGACATCAAAGAGCGTCCAATGCGCGGCTTTCGTGCCGTAGAATGCAAATTGTCTGCCAGTATTTTCTGATAACATGTGGCATTCATCTTGCCATCAACTTTCCTGATGCCACTGCAGCTCACACAGCCCCAAAACAGAAGAGATCCACCATCATGATTTACATGATTACCTTATTACGCAGATCCATTGGCAGTTCTTTCTTTTATCTTCCCCATGGTGCAGTATCCGGCCAAGTTAATGTGTCACCTCATGAGCTGAGAATCTCACTGACTGTTTATGCACAGACACTAATTACAATGAGCCACAGGTGTGGAAATGTCCCCTAGTTCCCTAAACTTGCCTTAGAGTTCCCTAATATTTACATTTACGGCATTTGGCAGATGGCCTTGTCCCAGAGCAACTTACATTTTTATCCTTTACTTACATTATACCCCTGAGCAATTGAGGGTTAAGTGCCTTGCTCAAGGGCCCAACAGGGGCAACATGAAGGTGAAGGTTTGAACCTGGGTAACCCCTAACCCAGACCACAGTCAAGTACTTTAACCACTGAGGTACTGTACTCTTGTCTCCTTTAATAGCTATTTAAACCTATTTGAAGTATGTGTGCATCAACCTGTGTGTTAAGTGGCCAAACATCCAAGGATATGTTCATTTTTGATCAGGGTTATTTGGGTGATTTAACAATTTCTTTCAGGGTATGCAAACTTTTAAACACAATTAATTTTCTTCCGGGTGCTCCCGTCAACGTACAATCACTCCTATTCATACAATCCTTTCTTCAATGCCAAGGCTGTGCCTTAAGGACCCTGGAGGTGCGAGCCAAAATTCCCACCATGCTAATGGTTACTGACTTTCCCCACAGGCTTACCCGTACACGCTCTGAACTTGGCCTGCAGGCTCCTACCATATTACTAAAAGAAGGTTTATTGACTAAGTAGACAATCGGATTTTGGCGTATCATCAATCGTCCAAGTTTTCTTTTACTAGACAGGCGTGTCTCTGCACCTTCATCAGACAAGGCCAATTTAATTACAATCTCAAAGCGAGGGTTTTTGTAGTTAGGGAGCTGCTTGCTAGTGGTGGACAACTAAAGGAGGGAAATCTGTGGATTTTTTTGGGGATTGATTAAAGTTTACAGACTGTTGTAAGCGAAATTTTATGAAGATCTGGAAAAAAAAGGGCTTGCTGTTGGATTTCCTGTATGATCAGCTCTATGCACTCTTCACTTTAAAACCAAATCCTTTTCTGTTTAACGAACAGCAATAGAGAGCTCATTATGGTTAATGCGTTTCTGTTACTGTTGGGGAACAAAAAGTACTCTGTGACTGTTTTACCCTTGGGTTCTTTTGATTTATTTGGTGGTTTACTAGGTCATGTTTTGGGTAGTCTCGCCGATAGTAGGTGCATGTGCACGGTTTGCGCAGGACCCGTAACATGTACGGTATTTATTCATCGCTAGATCACTAGAGAGGTCCTTTGGAAATTATGAAAGGCACGGTCTGGCACTGACCTCAGGTCAGCATTGGAGGTAAGTTTCAGTTTTTAATCTAGCACATTCTGTCATAAATGTAAAATAAATGTACTGACTTGAATATGAATGCTTTTCTATCTGGTTCTGAACCTAATCCATTGCACACAACCAATTACAATCATACCTCAAAAACACCAGACGCTGAAGCCCAGCAGTGAAATGCACACACTTTATTTCCAATGCATTCCATCAGATATAGTGATTCCTTCAAGGTCAGAGCGACATGATTCTAACTTGTGTTTGGTAGACCTATTGGTCTTGTGAGCTGTTTGTCGGTGTGCACTCAGTCTCTGTCTGTTTTCGAGCTGTTGTTCCTTCGGTCTGATCTTCAGCTGCTGTGCTGTTGCAGCGCCTCTGCCATTAAAAGCTTGCCGAGGTAAACTCCTTCACGTTCTGACAGTAGTTGCTGATTTGTCCTTGAGTTGTGAAAGTATACAAGCATATGTAAATGATATGCACAACATACGCAAATCAGCAGGATCATCATTAATGATTAGAGGGTATTTGATTATTAGATTATGACTCAACAGGAACATCACGAGAAAGGCTTTATGTAATAACGTGCCGATTGGTGATGATTTCAAGCTCATGGTGCTACCTGTGTCTTTTATTTAGAAATATGAGGGTGAGTCAAAAATGATGCTGTCTTATAAGCGCTTTCCACTCAAGGCTACTGTCTCCCCAGTCAGGTGTGAACGTCTTATATCAGTTCATTTGTAACTGCTGTGCAAACAAAAATGGATGCCCTGATTGTGATTTGGACAAAAGAAGAGCAGCGTGCAGCGATTGGATACCTGGTGCTGAAACAACTCACGGAAGAGCATAGACAAAATGTTCATGTTTTTTACTTTTACTCCTAAAGAAGGTGAAAGTTTCTTAAAAAGAGTAATTACGGGTGACGAGACACAGATTCATCACTACGAGTCTGAGAGTAAACGGGAGAGTATGGAACGGAAACATCATCAATCGCCGCCGACCGCCGACCATCAGCTGGACAAATCATCAATGCTTCCAGTTTTCTGGGATTCTCAAGGGCCAGAAGTATCGGAACATAATCACGGAAAAAGGTTCAATAATCAACAGTGCTCGTTACAGTGAGACGCTTATTGAAGAGCTGAAGTCTAAACGCAGAGGACTGATATACGAGGACGTCGTGATCTTGTATGACGATGCACGTCCGCACACTTCTGCCCACACTGGGTATTTCTCCACTACGCAATAACTTTGTTTTGAGGTGCATCCTCCGTATAGTCCTAATCTCATTCCATCGGACGTTCACTTGTTTGGTCTCCTGAAAACAGCGGTGCATTCGGGGATAAAACATTTGTTGATGAGGGAATATGAAAGCTTGTTGACGGATAGACAAAGCGTTTTGAAAAGCAAGGAGATCATGTCGAAAAATGATGTATTTGTCTTTTCTAAAAGTTATTTAAAATAAATTTTACTCGTTTTTGAACACTGTAGGTCGTGTAGGTTTTATTAATAGTAGAAGTTAATAGTTATTACATTCACTTTGCATATAATAACTTAAATCCTACTATTAATAAAACCTACACAACCTACAGCATTCAAAAATAAAACTTTTGTTTTATAGACTGGGATTATTATTATCTTATTATTTATTGATATTTATCCCACCAGAGTAGCAACCTCCTGCACTGATACTTTTCCATTTTAATTAACCAAAACTTTACTAAGAACTCTTAGTATTCTAATTAGTTTATAGAACAACTTTAGAGAATCGTTGCAGAACTTCTGCTTTACAGCCTGCCTGGCTTTTTGTCTACTGTGGAAAGCCATGGAAAACTGCCCATTCCCGCTCTCGCACCCCTGCACTGTACAGATGGGGAAATTAACGACTATAAAAGAATAAAGGGAGTGTAATTGGTTGTTAATGGCTGTAATTGCCCCTTCTGGCACATGCAATGAGGAGTGTGTCCATTCGCGGAGGAGGTGGTGGCGGTTTGAACATCTTGCTGATGTCCACCTCCGGCAGCGGCGGTTCTCCTCTGCTCTGACGCTGGACGTTCTCCTGCTGTCGCCTCTGCAGGTACTACACAAAGAGAAAATAAAAGAGGTGGGGAAATCAATTAATCGATTCTGGATAAAAAAAAAAAATTTTTAACTTTTTCTAAGTTGATATCAAGTCCAACTATTAAAATCTGTGGGATGCTGAAAGAACGAACGAGCTGAGAGTAAATAATTTACCAAGAGGGAACGAGAAGCGAATTTATAAACTGGTATTCGGGGCGTAAACTGAAAAATTGACACGGAATAAGGTATGTGCATTCGAAGGTCAATTCATTCAACAACGCTGGAGTTTAATACTGTTACTTGTCAGACATTAGCCAAAGTGTCAAAGTTCATTTAAGCCTCCTTCGCCTTTGTTGATCAAACAGACAGACTATTAAAGTGTTAGATTACAGGCGACGCTTTGTAACTGTAATGAACAACTGTCACACAGGGAAAGTCGATTTTATTCCCAGGTTGTGTGTGTGTGTGTGATTTATATCACCGTTGAGGATATTGGTAATTTCCTTTCAAATAAGGAGATATGATTAAAAGTGCATGAAGGTAAATGGTGATGGATGTGGTGTGTACTGTACACGAGGCAGGGGGGAGGCAGGAGTGACTGATGTGTGAGGTAATTACTACGGATCTCGCTGTGTATTGATATGAAGGCTGTTCGGCTTGAGCCTCGTTAGGTGCTTGTTGAGCGAATGTGTGAATTTTTCTTGTCGTATGCACAGGAAGAGCTTATGTCCTGGGGAAATGTTTCATATTCAATCGACAGCACCAAGTTCTAGACTAAGGTAAGACAGGCGGACATTAACAGACGTGTTTCATGGATGTTCCAGAACTATAAACTTAACTATAAATTATATGTATTTATACTTTTATTTGCATAAAAGGTGCAATTAAATTTTCTTTACTTTTTTAAAACAATTGTTGGCAATTTGGTGTTAATTTTTAAAAAAGGAAAAAATTTAAGATTTGTGAAAGAACAAATGTTTATACTGTCGGTGCGATAATGTAACTGTCTTGAAATTTCCTTTGGGATTAATAAAGTATCCATCTACATTATATTAGCCAAAAGTATTCGCTCACTTGCCTTCACATGCATATGAACTTAAATAACCTTACAATTCTTAATCTATAGGGTTTACTATAATGATGTTGGCCTCGCCTCCTTTGCAGCTGTTACAGCTTCAACTCTTCTGGGAAAGCTATCCACAAGTTTTAGAGATATGTTTATGGAAATTTTTGACACTGATGTTGGATGAGAAGGCCTGGCTCCACTCTAATTCATCTCAAAGTTGTTCTATTGGGTTGAGGTCAGGACTCTGTGCAGGCCAGTCAAGTTCTTCCACACCAAACTCGCTCATCCATGTCTTTATGGACTTTGCTTTGAGCACTGGTGCACAGTCATGTTGGAACAGGAAGTGGCCGTCCCAAAAATGTTTTTTTCATGCTGTTTGCATTTTTGCAATGGCCAAGAGAAGAGACAGTTCAAGCACAGCTTTTGACATATTTCAAAAAGAAGAGAACTGAAGGTATGATACATATGCACAAATCCTCTCAGCGGAGACGCGATGAAAACGGAAGATTCAGTTTAACGTGTAAGTTTTCTAAATGACTGACAGCTTTAATGATTATAAATGACGAGATCTTTACCCAATTTGTGTAATTTCATTCTCAATTTAAAGAAGACGTTTTTTTTCATTAGTCTTTGTGGCTTCCTGGGTACAAAAGGGTCAAAAATAGATTTTTAAAGGCCATAAGAGTAATTTGATGATTTGTGTGCATGTGTGTGAGAGAGAGAGAAACTGGTGCGTAGTCATACAAAACTACAGTACTATTAAAGTAATTGATTTACTTAATAATGTTTATGTAGATTTTTATTCTTCTCTTACAATCCTCACCAAATGAAAGCCATGGAAAGGATCAAATTATAGTTTTGACAATGTTTTGTTTTGATGGCTCCGAGTTGATTTAATTAAACTTAGGTTTTGTTAATTAAACTGTTCTTAAAAATGTGACATATTTCGCAATCATTTTGTATGGTTAGTTGTAGGTTGTTGTCCTGTCCCGTCCCATCCCGTCCTGTCCCCCGCAAAAAACAAAAAAATTCTCGACCACACCATCCCCATTGATTTTTTTTTTTTTACAATTCGACTACTGCTGTTACTATGTAATTAAAAGGTGAGGAGAATAAATCATGGAGATGGTGAACAGTCCTGAGAAAATTACAAGATTTACCTAAAATTTCCGCTAATTATGCTTTAGAAAATTATCTACATTCAGGGGTTGAATCCCAAATATCGTTAAATTGAACGCTAGTGCGATATGTAGCGTATACAATCCCTAGTTATACTCAATCTAGTGCCCTGGATCAGAGGTTAGAGAGGGATTACGATTCAGCCTTGTGTTAGAAGCTAGTTATTAGGCCTTGTTCACACGGGCGTTTAATTTTTGGATAAACGAACGTGCTCTGAACGTACTAGACGTTTATGTTGCGTTTTGTAGTGGCGCTCGATTGACTTCTACACTGGCGTTCGTTTGTCTCTGTCTAACGCC
>JAOVVA010000027.1:16237009-16259995 GCA_028565275.1 Leiocassis micropogon | reverse complement strand
CGATAACGGCATTCGTTGACAACGAATTTCATTATCGATAATTATCGATTTTATCGATTAGTTGTTGCAGCCCTAATCAAGTATTTATACTAAATTCTCTGAACGTGACATAAACGCACCGATAATCTGCGGCATGTGCGCCATAAATGTTGTAAGCACCAGAAGAATGTAACATGACCTTAATGCGGTCTTCTGCAACGAGGCATGACCCTACAATCGTCATAGCACAAGACTGAAGCGGTTATTGTGAGATCTACAGTGATACCTTGGCTATAACTATATAAATGGCCGGCTTTAAGAATTTTCAATTCAGAAATTTTACAAGAAATTTCCCTCGGAATGCGAAGCATTTTCACCATACGAGCAACCAAACCGAGCCGAACCGAAGTTTTACGCATTTTTGGAGGATTTTTTGCATTTTGTGCAAGAAGCAAGGAAATAGCAAGAAGAAAATGGAGCCACTATCAGTTTCGTTTTTAAAGCAGCCGGTGCCAAGAGGAATCATAAATTAAGGTTAAGTGAGACTTATTTCATATTTTACTTTATTTACATGTCTTTTCTAAATGTTTTGATTGTTTTTATATGCAAAAATTACTATAAAACGACTATAGTATATAAATGTATATAATGACTACAGTATACAGTATATAGACTATAGTATAAAAATACTACAGTGTTCGAAATTGGTAATATTGGTAGCATTGGAATGGATCACCTAATGCGTTTCGCAATAAAAAATTTCACCTTAAGAACCAGTCTTTCCCATCTCCACCATGCTTCTAGCATGTCCATGAGGTGTTATGTCTTTAACTGGGCAATGCCATGATTACTGAGCCTTTAAGTTTTTCCTGCATCTTGCTTCTATGTCTATGTTCTATGTCTTCATACTGTGTCTTCCCTGACAAATTGTACAAGTTCTTACTGCATAAAGAGTTTCCAGACTGCCACACATTTAATAATATCTAATAAGTTTGTGTCAGAATTTCCTATCTAATTAATAAAGTCATTAATAAAGTGACCTTTTGCTTTTATACATTAGTTCTAATGTAAGGCTAGACAATCAACACTATGCTACGAAAAACAAATTTTTTCCCAAATGTTAAAAATATTTTTGAAAGTGCTTAAGTTTCAAACCAGAGTATGAACTAAGCAGAGTTCAAAGTTTTTCGAACTTATCCTAGATATTCTAGGGTATCCTACTGTAGATTCAGGATATTATAAAAAAAAAAAAAAAGATCTGGGAAAAAAACATTAATTTGCAGATCCCTATTTTATACGCCTTTAAGTAATTAAACAAGAGAGCCAACATTCTGTGCATTACTCACTATTTTATTATTACTATAATCCAAGATGGAGGTCGAGGGATGGATCGTGAGAACTTAATCTTCCTTATAATGAGTGCAGCAGGCAGTTTAAAAAAAAAAAGTTGAGAACACCTGCTCTAGAGTGTGTTCACAAACACTTCGGCCGCCACGGAGACCTGTGAAAATGTGTGATGCTGAGTCTTTTTATAATCTGCTTAAGGCAACAGCTCATAAGTTGTTAATATGGGAATTCAACGTGCAGGTGCTGCTGTTTGCAGGCCCATCCTATAAATCACACACCCTGGAAGCAGGAAGTTACCTCAGCAGGGGGACTCGATGATCACAGAGCCTTCTGAAGTCTTACCGTAAATTAGCACCACGGACTCCTCGATAGCGTGCTGTTAGCTGAACTGGAAGTCCAGCAGAGCTCAGCTGACGAAGGAGCCGTAGTAGGTGGACTGGTACCAGCCGACGTGGAGGTGGTCGATGTTGACGTGACAGAGACTCCTCATCATCTCCATCTGATATTGAACTGGGAAAACATGAGAAAATAAGAAAACATATAAGAAGACGAATACAGGCAGAGATCAAACAGAATTTGATATCTAAGTGTGCAAATATCTATACATCATACGTCATGTGGTAGCTGACCTTTATTACTGAAATCGAGTTAAATATGTTCGAAAGCATGAAAATGGATTTGGATACCTTGGTCAGTAATAAAACTGATATTGCACCTGACATCATGAAATCTGTTTGCCACAGGCCGGCCTACTTCTGGATGGCAAAAGGGACATTACTTACCAAATGCCAGTGCCAAAACCCACATTGAAAACCCGTCACAGAAGCACATTGAGCAAACACATATTCTCCTTAGTAATTGCTTCTAAGTTTTGTACATCTTCCGCCATGATGGTGTAGTGGTTAGCACTGTCGCCTTGCACCTCCAGGGTACAAGTTCGATTCCCGGCCAGGCTCGACTCCCGTCTCTGCATGCAGGGAGTTTGCATGTTCTCCCCATGCTTGGTGGGTTTCCTTGGGTACTCCAGTTTCCTCCCACAGTCCAAAGATATGCAGGTTAAGCTAATTGGCGTTCCCAAATTGCCTAGAGTGTGTAAATAAGTGGGTGAGTGTGGGTATGTGTGTGTGCCCTGCAATGGATTGGCACCCTGTCCAGTGTGTACCCTGCCTCGTGCCCTAAGCCTCCTGGGATAGGCTCCAGGTTCCCGTGGCCCTGAATACAGGATAAAGCGGTATAGAAGATGAGTGAGGGAGTGAGTGTTTAACCCTGGAACAGTTAGTTAGCTAGTCATTAGAAAGCTTGAAACATCAGTACTACACTCCTGATCAAAAGTTTGAAAAAGCTTTTAATTAAAATGATTTTGGTATTAAAACATTTTTAAAAATCTGATCGTAGCAGGTCTCCGTATTAAGCAAATACAACCTCATGTGAACATCATCATGATATAACTTTTTTCACAGTGACTATTATCTATTTAAATGGAGCCAAAAAGAAAAAAAAAATGTGGGCAAGACTTAGTACCCCTTTACTGCTTCCACAGGATATAAGAGGGTAGGTTGAACTACCAAAAACCTCAATGAACTAAAGCAATATTGTAAAAAAGAATGAGCCAAAATTCCTCCACCATGATGTGAGAGACTGAAGAAGTCATACAGAAAACAGTTCTACTGAAGGTGGATCTACAAGCTGTTGAATCATGGGGTACTTACTGTAGTATTGCCCATATCTTTTGTCTTTTTGGCTTCATTTTTGTTAAATAATTAACAGCATGGTAAAAAGAGTTTGTCAGGGTTGTGGTGTGGGTGCAGGCGAGGCGTAGACGCAGAGGTGAAGACTTTTAAGTAATTTTAATAACATAAAGAAAACATAAACAAATATCCTTAAAACAAGAACTAACCAAATAGGAGTCTATGAAAACAAACCAAAACTATGAACCAAAACCAAACCGCGTTTCACAATAGTAATTTAGCAAAACAGATCAGGCTAACAAAACAGATGCAAGACAAAGTTAACTGAAAAAGTATGCAGGCTACTTAAAGCCAAACTAATTATTCCGTCACCTTGATTCAGGTGAGTCACCCCATCAACTGACTGAGGTGCATTCTGGGAAATGAAGTCCAACACCCAAAAAACACAAAAAGAACTCAAAGAGTCTCTGGGCGCAAGACGCCCTCTAGGGGTTAACCCTGACAGAGTTATATGTTGTGAGATATATCTGATGTTGTATTTGCTTAACACTGAGACGCGCTACAATCAGCTGATTGTTTAAAAAATAAAAAAAAAAACAGAATTAGAAGTACTAACTTTTGAACATGACTGTAGTTAACATTACCTGTGCATCATTTTATGAAGAGTAAAGTGCAGGATATTCCAATAGCATCGGCTCATTTGCAACAGAAGCACTGAATGAATTAACGCGAGCAAAAGCCACCACATCCAGGATGAATCAAATATTTATACACCGTCTGAGGTAATCACGTTATGTTGATCAATCAAACTTCTGCAAATTAATCTCTGTATTACATACTTCATCCATTCTTCCTCACTTGTTTCTCTTCTGAATAAGTTACAAAGTTTTTAAACATACTGGAGATGAAAAATAATAAGTAGAACAGAAGCTATCAGTTGCTAGATTACTCAGAGGTTACAGTCGCTAGGTAATCCAGTAGGTCATCAGGTAATCCTTCTGTTATTTTTCTGGCTCTGAAATACACCCTGAGTCTAACAATCAATGGAAATACTGTACATAATAGCCTAATATCAGTTAACGATGCTTCTGCCATCTGCTGTTGGGGCTGTCAACACGGTAGTCACGTGACTGCAAAAGATCAATAAGGTCATTACAACGCACGCGAACAGTGACTTGATTAAAGGGAGATGGACACTGTAAAGATGTGAGGTGAAAAACAATAAGCAAGGTAGTGAGGGCATACAAACAAAAGAGAGTCCGTGACAAGGGGACAAGGACACACCAGAGCAAAGGACAGCACAAAGACAAAGAGAGAGAAGAAATGAAATGGCAAACAATTGCAGCACCATCCGTCCATGCTGCAATAACACATCTCCCTAAAAGAGCATCTGATTTCGAACAGCACCAGCTGAACGGTGTGGATGGAGAATCTTGCTGTTACAGAGGCATCTTTCAGGCCGTAATCAGAGTCCTGCTTAATTGGCTGTGTCTGGAGTTTATGGGCCACCATAATGAAGGGGAATAAGAAGAGGAGCCTGAGGCGAGAGCAATGAGGACCTGCAGGACGCAGTGAATGTTTTTTACACTCCTCTTTCACTGAAGCATACAAGCGTACAGACTGTGCCCAATGCATCCTGATTCTAGTAGGAAGGGCATCAGAAAATGCTCTTGCATTGCAAAAAACACACACACACACACACACACACACACACACACACACAGTAGATGAGAGTGGGAAGGAATGCCATCAGCTCCACAGTAAAGGGCAACTAGGCTCATTCTAAGCCCATGTCGAGATTAGAGTGAAGGTGATACAGTGGAGTGGATCAAGAGAGAACACAATGTTCACAGCAGCTCATTTCAGTCTTGCAACCACTATTGTCCTTAATTATAGCTGTGGCTTTCTGATGTTTTTTTCCTCTTCTTCCTTTTTTATTCTTAATTTTCTGGCTAAAATCGATAGCCAAAAATAAAAGCTACTTTAAGTTTAACACAAACTAAAGATGTGTTCAGCTGTATGTATATTTACTTCCAAATAAAAAACGAATCATGAATAATAATTTTTAATGGCTGAAATGTTTAAACAGAAATTTAAATATTTAGTTTGTTAAATTTGTATTACAAAAAAAGATTAGGCTGACCATAAAAAGAACACTTGAGTTCTAAATTCTTTAAATTTGTTTTGGAATTTTTCCCCCTTCAGAATTCTCACTTTTTTTTACATAATTCTAACCGTTTTCTTCAAAATTCTAACTTTTGTTTTTACAATAGTTCTGACTTCTTTCTTTAGAATTGTTTCCTCGGAATTCCAACATTAAATTCAGCATTCTGACATGAAAAAGGAAAGAAGTCAGAATTAAAGCTATGAACTCACCTTTTTTTTTTTTTTTTTACAGTGGCCTAAGAAGAAGAGCCTACTAATCCTCTTCCGTATTGTATTGACAGAGCTAGAGCTGGAAAAAAGGAGGTAAAGTAGCACTAAACAGTTCTTATATTGAATTGCAATAGCAGTTCTAAAAATAATAAGAAGTTATTATATAGGATTTTATATTTTAATGTATCATTTGTAATTATTTTTTACCTTTACAGTCCCAAAGGCATATCATATTAAGTCTTATCTCGTGTAAAGTATACCAGAAAAGCTTAAAGGGTGAAAATAAGATAAGCCGAATAAGTGTTGTACTGACTCATAAAAAAATTGATTATATGACTTATGGGCAAGATAACTGGACTAGCTGCATACTCTCATTGGAGACACCAACAATCTTTAATTTCTTTAAGCTTTATTTTTAAAGGAAAGGAAAGATGAAAATCAATTCTAGGGCAATTACGCTTCATGTGCAACTTAAACTGCTGACGACTGCGAGGTCAAAACTAAACAATCTTTGTAAAAATTTTCAATTTAAAACAGAAGCGTTTTGCCAAAGAAATAATTCACCAATATTACAGAAAACTAACGTGGGCTCGTCTGTTTATAAAGGTTTACCGAGCTGCCAAAATTGGTCCAGGCTCGATAAAAGGCTGTCAGGCGAGACCCAGCAGTATTCTGTCTTGCGTAAAGGGATGAAAGCATAAAAACTGAAGCGTTATATAAAAACACACAGCTGCCACGGTCACAAAGAAAGTCATATTTGCTGTTATATACAGTATGTTCAGACCAGAAGACCAGATCAACACTGAAGACATCAGGATTAATACGTCCACGCTCGGAATCCGCACCACAGCAGGTTTCAGAACGTTCTTTCAGTTTGACATGTCTCGTGTGCAGACAGCTGGATATCTTATTTTGCCAGAAAGCCACTGTTTAGCATAATCATGCAAATAAAGTGATAGAAAAAATATTTCTTTTTTTTTTCCAATCGTCTCATCTTGCCAGATGTTGAGAACCATTAATACGGTGCACGGAATGAACTTTCATCACCGTGGTTTTAGTTTTAGTGATTTCCTGCTTGCCCATCACCATCACCCAGGACATGGCAGTGCAGGAATAGGAACGAGGAAGAGAGAAGCAATTTGTCATGAATGTCTTGGCTCCTTTTTCACGAGTGGAATGTGAGGAAGTAAAGACTTAAGTCATGCGGTTGAAGCTGAACAAGTGATGCCAATTGCCCAGCCTTGACAGGCAACGGGAAAAGAAAAGTACCATCTGCTTTCAAATGTAAGCTATATTGCCAAAATGCTGCAACAAAAAAAACAATCCCGTATTCTTTATGCCTGTGTTAAATCAGTAAACCGAAACTTCTTACGCTGAATGGGACAGCACGCAATCTTTAGCTCTACAGCAAATAAGGTGAACGTGTCACAAGAATTTAGCGCATATGGCTTTATTGCTGAGCCTCCTTTCTAATTTAAAGCAACCAGATTGGAGGTAATAAGCAATCATACCCTGAGATCATGGCCACCTAAAGGGATTGTGTTTAATGAGCTTTTAAAAGAACAATACTCGAAAAAAAAAAATTTAATAAAATACAGCGATGCAAGTGGTAAAATCACATTTGCATAACGTTCACCAGCTTCCATTAATCATCTGCATGGGTACTATTTCAGGGTGAATTATTTAGGGTTTCTTCACATGTACTCTTGATTTATATAGGATAGGGCATCATTATTATCTCTTTCCAGGTGCTTTCTTTAATTTTGCAAAACACTTATTGTTACATTGTGTGCATCTTTAGTGTTTCAAGACTTTACAGTACCTTGACAATCTGAATGCCTTCTTTGTGTCTGATACACTATATGGCCGAAGGTATGTAAATATATAGTTATATGTAGGCATATGTAGTTTTTCCCCTAACTGGTGCCATAAAGTTGAACACAAAACCGGTTCCTAATTGACAATGCACAAAGCCAGCTTCATAAAGATGTTATGGGTTAAGTACGAGTCATGTATCAAGCCCTGCCTGAACTCAAGCTCATTAAACAACTTTGGGATGAACTGGAGCTTTCTCGAATTCCTAACGTCAGTGCATGAGCTCAATAATACTCTTGTAACCACAAATCCCCACGGCCACGCTCCAAAATGTAGTGGAAAGCCTTCCTAGAAAAAAGTGGAGATTACTATAACAAACAAAAGAGAACGAAATCTGAAAATTATATGTTCAATGAGGACATATTGTCCATTTGGTTATATAGGGCATCTAGTATTGGAACGTATTTCATGAAAAAATGGTTATAGATGTTTAAAAGAGGCTAATAACTCCGTGTGATGGTATAAAGGTAAAATGTAAAGTTATACCAGACTTAAAAGTGGTGTATTTTGCAGTAAGTGGAGGAATGATCCACCAAAATGGTGGGCTACAGTTTTAACCGATCAGAGATCATCCAACAATCAACATTCCGGACAGATATACAAGTAAAGCAATTGGAGGGAGCTTTGGGTACAGCACCTGCAGTGATGGCGCTGTACCCAAAGCTCTCGATTAAAGAGTCAGTCCTTTTACCTTTCATCTCAAACCTTAGTGATGAAGAGGGAGCTGAGCCATAAACAAAGCTCTAAATTTACCAGTCATTATACATCCATACCTATCTTTCCTAACTTCCCTGGCTGAAGCGAAGCTCTTAATTCATCAGCTGGTCTATGTCCCTACCTATTATCCCTACCTAAAGCAAAGCTCTTGAATTAATTGTTAGTCTACATCCCTAATTATTGACCCTAATATCCTCACCTTTCGTCCTGAACCTTGTAGTGAAGAGGAAGTTGAGCAATAAGGCAAACCTCTAGACTTACAAACCAGTCTACTTTCCTACCCTCACCTATAGTCATGAACTTTGGGTAATGCAACTGAAATGAATTGAAGTGAGTTGAAATGAGTTTCCTTTATAGGATGGTCGTTCTTAGTCTCCAAGATCGGGTGAGAAGTTTGGAAATCTGCAAGGTGTCAGAGTAGATCTGCTTCTCCACATCGAGAGAAGACAGTTGAGGTGGCTCGGACACCTGATAGGGATGTACTCTGGTCCCTTCCGTTGGCACAGCCACCTTCGCAGAGGACCCAGGGCCGACCCAGGACAAGATGTAGGGATTATAAAGCTCAGCTGGGCTGGGAGCAGTTAGAAACTCCCCAGAAGGAGCTGGAAGAAGTTACTGAAAGCAAGGATGTCCGGATGCATCTGCTTCTAGTACTGTCACCACAATCCTGAACTTGACTAATCGATCTAGATATTGAATAGAATTGGATAAACTTGTTAGATCTTGTAATAAACACTTCTTGTAATAAACACCTCTTGTAATAAATTATGGTCATTTTGGACATGAGCCATATAAGAACGAAAGCAATCTGCTCATAAAGATTGCACACGAAGACATGGCTGTAAACACCAAAAATGCCTTTTATGCTTGAGTGTACCAAACTTTCAGTGCATACAGTGACATATTAAAATTTTATAAATGCTCAAGATGACGGTGCTCTCAGAGCCAACTCAAAGGACAATAAAAATCAGAGACTAAGAACTAACCTGGGGTAGTCACTGCTATTGCTAAAGATGCAAACTCCCAAATGAACCCATTGCAAAGTCACTACAAACTGAACAAACACATTATGAGCTCGTCGGCAGTAGGGTAATTTATTTCCTTGATTTTCATTCAAAGCAGCAGGCTCATTTGGTCATTTTAGCCAAGCTGGGACTGAGCCGAGACTGCACCTCTATTGTAATTCGCTACTGCGTGCCACCTCCAAAAAATATCCATCGAGGCTCTGTGATTCGGCAGCTTTTGTGTACAACAAGTGGCCTAGGGACGACTTGACCCACCCCGAATTACTTCGACTGTGTAGGACTACCATGGGAAATACATTCATTTCATGATACACTGGGCTCCGAGTAGGAAGTAAAAAAAGAAAATGTTCAACTCACACAAGTGCTGCCTTTTGGTTCGTTGCTGAACTCGGTACAGAGTTCTATACCAGGAGACACAGAGAAGCTGGGTAAGAAGCGTTGTGTCAAGTGGGACGATAATTCAGGTTATTGAATGGCGCACTTAGGTATGTATCAAATATAGAAATCCTCACCAGTCATTGGAAATGGGTTTATGAGTTATTGTTTGTGCACTTATATTGCACTTAACGGTAGAATAGACAAGATGTCAAACTTTTCTATTTGACAAAAACATCACGAAGCTGCAAACTAGCAAGGCAAACTTTGGTCAGGATGGTCAGTCTCCCAAGTGTTTTATTACTTTAGTGCAAAAACAGGCACTTCCCTAGAATTTAACTACATTCATAACTTCAAGGTGTTCTCACTAAAATGATTGAATTGCAAAAATTTAATTGCAAACTTATTAATTCAGCTTAGATTTATTTTAAGTAGTAAAAGCCAACAGGAGACTTTTTATTGGTGAATATACTGAAAAAAAAAACATTTTGAAGCCCAGTAGATCTACCAGAGTCGACATCAACTTGAGTCAAGGATAATCAGCCCCTAACTGAAACATTTGTGCATCACAAAATGGCAGATTAAAGAAAATTACGTGGAAGTTCAGGAAACTAATTTGTCCATGTATCATCAATAATACAGATGAAGACTTTTGGCTTCAAGCCACATTGTTCAAATTTTTTTTTTTTTGTATGTCATGATACATACAAAACATTGTTCGCATTCATCCCCTGAAAACACGTCATATTTGTTCAACTGCTCTATCATTTCAACCAATGGATGCGTTTTTAGCAAAAATGTGCTTGGGATTTTGCTGTGGAGGACAGCAAGCAGGTAGCCGTCTTTATTTGTTGAGGTCCATTAGAAGGAAGATAGCCAGACGCTTTACTTTAGCTGTTTTAGCAGATATTGCTAGCACTGCTATGAAATTCTCGCTCTGGTGGTGTTGACTGATGACATCAGCGAGCGTATTAGCTATATATCCTGCTTTATACTTCAACACACACACACACACACAAACACCATGTATGACTTTTCCATTAAACCCAAACAAGATTAACCCTCAAAATCAGGAGGAAAAAAACAGCCATTTATTTTCTCATAAATTGTTCAAAAAAAAAAAAAAAAACATCCGTTAAGAAAGCAACCCCACTTCCTATACAACAGCAGCAATAAAACATAAACCAGCTCAATATCTGGGTAACACAAGAAATGCATAAGCCGCACCACTAAATCACACGGCTCGCACTACAGCTATAAATATCAAACAGTACTACAGACGCAGGACATGAGATTTTGTCTGGGCAGAACCATATTCGTTTAGGTGAATCTGAACATCAATTCAGCCCTCATTATCAAGAGAGCAATCCCAGCAGAAAGGCCAGGAACATGCGACCTTGGGCACGAGAAGCAAAATAAAAGGAATGATAAATTATGCATGGCCCCTTCTGTGTTCGCAAAACAACAATTCTCTAATTTAATAGACGAGCGGGCCAGGCCTGCGTTGTCATCACACCATGGAATAAAACAGCAGCGTTGAGTGAAAGACAGGGGATGAGATTTAAATGACAGGCTGTATCAGAGACAGACTGCAAGCGATGATGGCGTTCAGTGTACACAGCATGGGATACCCTGGAAGAAGCTCCGGGCTGTTGTGGTGTGCAAGAGTAGATGGTCAAAGCTTTATTTTTTGCTGCTCTTTTGTCTGGAAAGGGAAGAGAACCCAGAAGGCAGTTAATCATTCATTTGTTATGTTGTCGACTTCAGATTGTGTTTATGTTCGAAATTTTGTATAAAAAAAAAATGGAAATATTTAGCACTCTTAAACTGAGACTGGGAGAAATATAATCGATTCAGTTGCGCATCACAACATCACAACTGTTTTGTGTGGCATTTCATGTAAAACAACAATAACTATTTCTTTTACATTATTTTTTTATCTATACATATAATAAAATTGTAAAGCGGGTATGTCTGTACATTGAAAATTAATTGGGGGATGTAAGATGAGTAATAGTCAAGATGTCAAGATGGTTTTTAGAAATATGGTTTGTCTGTTTGTTTGTGCACGCATCATGTAAAAACTACTGAACGAATTTTAATGGAGTTTACACGTGAGTATTTGGCGGAGCTTAAGGTAACATATAGGCTTTGTTTCATCGCAGTTGGCCCACGGGAAGAGAAGATATGCTATTTTGAAATTTAACTGAAAAACACAGTTATATCATTTAAAAAATCTACCTTAAAAGTCATTAGTTCTTCTCAAAATTCAACATATGGTGCTGTACATTTTTTAATATGCGCTTATTAGTGTGTAATTAAATTCCATGTAAACAAAGTCTCTGGCACATCTAGTATACTGTATATACTGTATATATACGTCTTTAATTGTTTAATGGTGTTGTTTAAAAAGCCTAGGTATCGTGATAATATCGTATCAGGTGGTCCCTGGTGATTCCTATCCGTACTCTTAAACAGGCTTGTGGATTTTCCATGAAACTGACTTATTTGTTGCTGTGGCAAAAAAATTACAAGAGGCAAATCTGGGATTTGGGTTTCATTTGCATTTAATGAAAATGGGCTATAAATGATTCATTAATAAATTTGTACAAAGTGTTTTATTTGCTTCAAAGACACCAGCAGATACGTGATTTCTGATTACGACAAACATGAATTCTAATTAAATCCGAACTACTAATACTTTTTTTGGCCTGAACCTGTAAAGTTTCCAAGCAACCAAAACACAACTTAGGCATGCATGGTACTTTTTTTAGGATACGCTGGTACATGGTACTTTTTTAGGAACGATGTTTTAGGATCCTGATATCCATATTACCAGGTTAAAGACAAACGCAAAAACCAAGCTATACCAGTCCATCATCAGGAATACCTCCATATTAGGGAAGTTCAATTAATCAAAGATTAATCACTATGATAATTTGGAGCGCGATTAGCGTTAATGCATTCGCATAGCCGCAATCTTGCTAGCAGACCTCCGGCTTACCTCTGTTAATTCGAAATAATTACCGTCATGCGACAAGATGAAGGAAGGGAGCTGTTTAATTGTTAATTGCGTGACCCTGCCTTTTGCCTTAACGACGTGACTCATCCTTAGCGAGCATCCGGTAACGTAGACGTGAGCAGGAACGCATCAGGCAGCGGGGAGGCATGAGAAATGGGGAGAAAAATAGACAGCAGACGGCTCTGAAAGGAAATATTTCAGGGACTGCAGGAGGACGTGCTTTCCTGTCGTGACTATTTTCGTGACATCTGATTTGACTTCGATCTGCAAACGGCGCGTCCCCCCTGCACTACACTGCACTTAAACCCGCTAGCAAAGACAGGTGTCGACCGCATGCAGGTCCCTCTTGACGAACGCTAATTAACACTAATCTGCGACGTCTAGTGAAACACTCGACAAGGCAGGGTGGGGATCTCGCTACGCTGCCTTAAACAGGGAAAAATTAGTCAGGAGTCAGTTGCTGAAAACTGGTTCAATTCCAGGCACATGAAGATTTGTTTTTTTTTGTTTTTTTTTAAATGAAGCTGGGGAAACGTGTCCTTATGAATTAGGTGTGTGTTACTACTCCAGCTCTTTAGTTAGCCCTTACCAATTTTTTCAACCTTCTCCTAAAACAAGTGATGGGAAAAACAGGCAGACAAGTGAGATAGACGGATGGAAAGCAAAGGAAAGTGGAGGGGAGGTTCATTCTATCAGTGAACGGTGTCCCGGTGCATATCTGCAAATGGTGGACTATTTCATATTTCTCATCCAATCTGTACCGAGCTCTTCTGGTGAAGCTCTAATAACCAGCCCACTGGACAGAAAGATCAACAGGATTTATAGTGGCACAATATCAGAATAACAAGCACACATACACACACAAAAGAACCTCTTTTTTTTTTTCTGTCCTGGATGATGCCGAGTGCTGCTCTGCTCCTTCGAATATCATCAACTGCTTCAGCTTCCTATGGAGGAGAAAAGGTGGATAAAACTAGGATATCATGTTTTGTGGTCAGGTGGACAATTCAGTGTGTCACACAAGCGAGATGAGATGTCCGACTTCTTTCTCGCACTATGTCTTCATGACAATTTACTGGGTTACATCCTGCGCTTGCCGAGGAAGTTTAGATAGTGAAATCAAAATGGCAGCTCTAGTCCAGTCCAATGCATTCTTTCCTGGACAGCACAATTTATTTGCTTCAATAAAGGCTTGTATTTGCTCCTGCATCATGAAACAAAGGACCTATGACTCTGGTAAGCAGCTGTGATACAGAAGGGAAACAGCTGTATCTGTCAAAAACGTTTAAAGCTCATCCGCACTCTTTCAAAAGCTTCTCAGTCAGTAATGTTTACATGACGTGAACATGTTAGTCTGGGATGGCACTATGGCGTAGTGCTAAGCACTGTCGCCTTGCACCTCCAGGTTCCAGGTTCGATTCCCCTCGGTCCATATACATGGAGTTTGCATGTTCTCCACATGCATGGTGGGTTTCCTCTGCGTTTCATCCCACAGCCCAAAGACATGCAGATGCTGTTCGCAAATTGCTCAATTTGTGTTAGTGTGTGTGCGGTTGCCCTGGGATCGGTTAAATGTCAGACTTGCACACCGAGACAATGCAGATGGGAGTCGAACTACTCTTGAAAGTATATCTCAATCAGACACAGAAACCAGTCTACGCATCAGGTTCCTATCCTGGGCTTCGACCTGGAAGTTGAACAGAAGAAGAAGCTGCTAATACTACAGCAGCGTCCTCTGTCTTCATAAGCCACAACGAAATGGTTATTACCTTCACAGCTCCATGACCGTAAGGGATAGTGTTTGGACACACCATCCAATTCAGTGTTTTTGTTTAGTGGTTTATTTTCTACATTGTAGAACAATACTTTAGATTTTTTGAAAACTATGAAATAACATATATAGCATTATGTAACTAAGTAACACCACCACGAACAACAATTGTAAGTCAGTTGTTATTTTAAGACATGAAGGTCAGCTGTTCTGGAACAGTTCTTGCAAGAACAGTATTATGTCAAGTGCATTTGCAAAACCCATCAAGCTCCATGATGAAACTGTCTCTCATGAAGACCTTCCCAGGAAAGCAAGACTAAAACTAACCTCTGTTGCAGAAGAGAAGTTCATTTATAGTTACCAGCTCAACAGGCTTTACCGAGCATAAGTAGCAGATACATCTGAATATCAACTGTTCAAAGGAGATTACTGAATATTTTTGTTGCCTTCAGGATTGTTTTACAGTGAGAAAGAAAGAAAAATCAGGAAAGCCCATAGAATTAGAAGATGTGTCCAAACTCTTCACTGGTAGTGTACATCGGTCAATAAATTGATTCCCCTCCTGTGCTTGTATAATGGGACATGGACGGTAGTATAATTAAATGTCCTAGTCAAGCTCTGGTTATTAACTGTGCATGTAAATGTAATAAGTGGGTTTTTTTTTCACGTTGGCACATCATGCTACAAGTTCTCTAGATGCTGCTAAAATGAGACATATTTTATGATTCATTGACTTACCTCTTTTAAGTTTTAAGTTCATACAATTCATGAGAAATTTAAAAAGACGGCGAAGATTTGCCGTTCCATAATTTACAAATAAAAAAAAAAACGTTTTTGAGGTTGGTTTCGGTTGTTTGCGTTGGAACACGAAAGCAAAAAAGCGACTTACGTCTCTGTTATGATTGGTTCTGCATCAATTTCACTACTGAGAAAGATTAAATCACTTCATTTCCCAAGCATCTTCAGAATACATGCACACAAACACACAAGCAAGAAGTTGTTAAAAAAATTTGCACCACAAAATGTTTTAATAAATTGCACTCACATCCACACTGAACATGTTTTCAGTGTTCTACTGTATACCCAAGTGGATAATTTTTTATTATAAGACTTAAATGCTAAAGGTTTGCTAAAGATGTTTCCCCTCAAAAAAATGACATATGGATAATTGTGTTTCCACTACCCTCACTGTTTAGAGCTGGCCTGGAATATTGGAGAAAATGCAAGGTTCTGTTGTTGGAAACCGGCCCACCATTTCCTCGAAGCGGAAATTCAACGTGCAGTTTGAGGAGGCGTGTTGGCACGATTCGTTACTGCAAGGTTTTATTTGGAACGTTAGCCGTGTTAGGATCAAGGTTTAATCCAACCTCGATTGCCGCTACGAGGCAGAAGCTCCAAATAAGGAACACGAATGTCTATCAGAAACATTCAGTATCTCTCTAGTGAACAAGTGTGGTTTAATTCCCATAAGGAAAGCACTTGTCAGTCCAGTTGAAGGCTTTGGTATCTTCAGTTGTCCGGAGATACTCAATTAATTACAGCTCAAGTGAAGAGGAGGAGGAGGAGAAAAGAAGGGTGTAGAAGCAACCTGCCAAAACTTTGTGTAGGACAAACTCCAGGAAGATACCAAAAGCCTTTAATAAACCAAGCTGTTCAGGGGAAAGATTGGCCCGGATTCAAAGCCAAAGCTCCAACAACCACTATTTTCCAAAACTAACTCCAAGCTGGAGATGGATATCGTCATAAAATATCGTATGGTTTCCTGATGAGGCTGTTTGAAGAGATCCGAGGTTCATAGGTCAGCCAAAGCTAATCCGGTTCTCGGAATGTTCTCACAGCAACGTCAACGACATACCAGATTTACGTTTCCATATTTGTGACAGACAATTAAAACCATTTAAACAGCGCTGTATTGGATTGGAGTTGCTGCACCTCAGCTCCGAAATTTGGCTTGATCATGATCTCGAGTTATAGTCCATGTAGAGCTGCTTGACATATTCTCTGCTTGTGTTTCCTCTGGCTCCTTTGGTTTCCTCTGACCTCCCAAAAACAATCCAGTAGACAAACTGGCTTTGGTCAGTGCTCCCAAATGGGAAAATGTGTGAAGGGTACCCTGTGAGAGACTGTCATCTCATTTAAAATGTAAACCTGCAACGGCCAGGATGAATCAGTTATTGAAAGGTAACAAATTAACTATCTTGTTTTGCATCTTAACGCTTCCTTAAGATGGGGTTGAATTAAAATAGTCACATTGCACAACAAATCTGGCCAGCTCCTGAATTCCTGATAAACAAGTTGCGTCCAACTAAAGGAATCAAACTTGCAGCATCTGTGGCCCATAACCAAGGATTCTCTCAGCTCATATAACAAAGTTCTTTTTGCCCCAATCATAACGTACCGACACACGGGAACGATAAACTCACTCAATCGGTTAGGGCTGCGAAAGATTGTGGAGGTTTTGATTTGCGTTAAGGGTCGATGATCAGGCTAATGTACACACGGGTTCTTGTCAGCCAACTGCCCATTTAACACTCTTCTTCTTCTACCAGGCACAAACTCTGGATTGGTTCGAGCTCTGCTGTGCAGACTTGTCCGTTGGGGCTTTATGTTAAAACCAGTGGCAGCGCTGAACCCGGAAGTGCAACACTGCCACCTTGTGAGAGGCGAGAAAAACAGCTGCCGTGAAAGGATTAAAAAGAATGAAAACCTGCCACAGCAGCGGGCACTGAGGCATTTCTCTCAGGGTGGGAGAATGATCACAGCAATAACGTAGTCCTCTTACTGCCTTTACATCTGCTATCATGCTCACAGGGAGCACAGGAAGTGGGGAGGGAGAGGAACAAAATTATGAGCTTCTGTGAAATCTGTCATTGAGCCAAGATGACTGCCTCAGCAAAAAGCAGTCAGCGAGACTGATTTTTAAGTGCGATGGACTGCTAAAAATAGTGCTCGGGCAGACTGCATTCTGCCAGCCTATAAATTATGACTTCAAAATCAAGTCGAGAGTTGGGGTTTTTAGCCCACCTCCTTAACCAGAACATTACTAGAAGTCTTTTGTATGTGGTACGAGTGCTTATAGGTCCTGATTAGATATTAATCGCTGCCATTAACACTTTCGTAAATGGCCAAGGACTGAGCAGAAACTGCTCCCGTAGAATAAACAACAAACACTCACTAGTCCGCTACCAAAGCCATGAGATAATGCTATGGATTTGCAAACATTTGTCCCTGGGCACGCATTTTTCATCTTGGCCTTTCAGTTCTTGACACGACTTCCAGACTAGTGCTCATTAGTGATACTGACTGCTGCACATTTAGACAAGCTCTAACAGGCAGGCTGGATTGTTGTTATTTTTTTGCCATCAGAGAGCTGGGAACTTGACCTCCTTTAGAGGATTGGTCTGTCAAAAAGCTTGAACTAAATAGTGGTGGCTAATAACACAGCTTAGTTGTGAATGAAAGCCTGCTTAAAGTATTAGAAGAATGAAGTAAATACTGTACCAGATTTTTAATTCCTAATTTGAAAATCTTTGCAGAGTGCTGGCTCACCTTGGGTATAATGATTCTTTTGGGTATAATGATTTTTAAGTAAAGTTGACGTTTTACAAGCAAAACAATAAAACTGCAATAACTGTCGATATTTTGACAATGAACAAGAGAAATCAATATGCAAGATTTGTTACAGTGTCACACAGATTTGAGCTTTTCCCTTCAAAGCCAGATGGAGAAGACACTTCACTTTTATCTGAGCCACATACTGTGATGAAATGATTGTGCTTAACTTCTGGTTGTGACACACTGCCAGGCATTGCTTCAGGAAGGCCAAGTTATTGGCCTGAATCAAGTACTGGAGTACTTTGGAGATTTGAAATGAATGGAATTGGGTTAAGAACTGCCTACCACATTAGTAAAACCTGGAAAGATAGTGCTGGACCTTCAACCTCTGAACCTTCAAGGTGGCCAGAAAGGGGAAGAAAAAAACAAAAACATGAACGGAAATCACTTAAAGACTGCGTCATGCATAGTGTCCACTGTACAAGCCTCTGGAGACAGTGTTATGATCTGGGGTCACTTCAGTCACTCAGGTCGAGACTCAGCAACGTTATGTAGCAATAAAATTAATAAAGATCTGACGACCTGAATGTACTGAATGACCAGATTATCACATCTATTGTAGGAATATTTCAGGACTCCTACAATAGATGTGAAAGAGTGAAAGAGCATGAGGAATCATTTAGACACATAAACTGGACGCCACACTCTGCCCCGCAATCAAAGCTAAAGCTGAAATCTTGGAGCGTGCGTCAGGCAGTGTATGATGATGAGGATGATGATGATGATGATGGCAGCATACGCGAACAGCTCCCGTTCATAGGAAAAAAAAAACATGTCCTCAAAAAATATACAAACAATGCCAAAATACTTCTTTTACTCCGTGACGGAAAGGCGACGGAGACCAAAAAGTCAAAAGTTTGGGGAAAACAACCTAAGCTGGCTGATAAAGACGACGGGAACGACTTGTCAGGAGCAGATGAAAGTGGCACTGAGGGCGAGCAGATGGAAACAGAAACAGCGCCCGTGATCCGCTTAAGTCTAAAAAGCATGTTTAAAGAAATTGAGGATTTTAAATCCGACCTTGCTGCGTTCAAGGACGAACTCAAAAAAAGAAACGAAAGAGGAACGTTCAATCGTTCCTCAACTCTGGTATTCTGTATATCTTTTATATACCTTTATATAATTGCAGATTTATAGTACATATGTACATATACTGTATATCCAAGACTATCTTACTGAATCTGTATATAATCTGTACATTTATAATCTACAATTTTTTAGATTATCTACTTTTTGTACTTATTGAAGTTGACATGGTGGAAGCAGAAAAAATGGGCAAGATTTGAGTGACTTTGACAATGGACAGCTTGTGGTGTCTAGACGACTCATTCAGAGCAGCTTTTGCGTAATATTCCGGGTATGCAGTGCTCATGACCTACAAAAACTGTCCAAGGAAGGAAAAGCTGTGAACCAGTGACAGGGTGACGGGCAGCCGAGGCTCACTGATGCCCGTGGGGAGCGAAGGCTGGACGGTGTAAACCGATAGAATAAAAGAACTGCTGTAGCTCACATTGCTGCAAAGGGACTCAGAACATGCAGAGCTCACAGTTTGTTGCACATGGGTCTGTGTGGTTCAAGCCCCACCTCCACCAAGTTGCCATTGTTGGGCCCTTAAACAAGGCCCCCCTGAAAGAAACTGGGTAATGAACCCAATCAAAAAAAGCAAAGGAATACTTACAATAAAAAAAACATCACAAAGCTTGTGTACAGTCAAAGCCAAATTTTTAATTCAGTTTTGAATGTCTCAAAAAAATCTGTGATTCTTGATCAGTAAACACGTTACTATTAAAGATAAATATATATAAGCCGTACCAGATACCACTACCCCATGAACTATTTTAAATCCCTATTAATTATCACTGCGTTGACATCAGAGCTCACTGTCATTACTGGGGAAGATTTCAGTGTGATACTGAATCATAATCTGTACACAACAAGTCTCAAAAGGAATAGCGCCTGAATAACCAAATGCGGAGAGGCATTATTAAAGGGAAAGGAAACACATTATTCGGCTCTACATTATACCTAAAGATTCAAGGACTGATATTATGTTTATGAACGGATAAGAACTACATCAGGACAGCGAAATGCAAAATCAGTGCACCTAAAGTAAAACATGAATACATAGAATAAATTTATATATAATTATATATATTTTTATGGGAAAATATTTGTTTAATGAAACTCATTATTATTCTGACTCACGTATTTATTTATTAAATCTTGCACAGTATCGCGATGTAGTATTCTTATTCAAACATATTTATCTAGGCCAACAGGAAATGGATGGATGGATGGATGGATGGATGGATAGATAAGAAAGTGCTATTCTAAACATCTTGATGGATTCTTTGAAGCACACAAAGCCCTACTTCTGATTGATAGCATGTGACTCCAGATATCAGTCCGCACATCAAACAGAAAATCCAACCTGCAAGTCCACACCTGCTATAATCCCCGGAGGGACGAATAAGTTATTACTCGATATCACAGATAACCAGAGTTTTAAAGGTGTGTGTCGTCGTCTATGGGATGAAGAACGCCGCTTCATCACGACCAGCAGGATGTGTCACACAACTTTTCAGGATGTTATGGATGGAATTGGAACTGCATGGAATTTGGTGACAACTGAGATCAACCATCCTCTCGGGATTCAGACGGTGTGGAATATTTGGAACTGATGCTCTGGATGGTGGATCTGACGACAACCCGACAGGGAAGAACACTGCGCTTTATCTTCCCTAAGAAATAGTGGAGTTGTTTAACAGCGACACGGAGGATGAGGAGTTGTGCTATTGCTTGTTGTTATGCCTAGCCTACACGTTCTGTATAGGATGATTTATCTCACCACCAGCAGGTGCTCACTGGATTAAAGAGGTCTTGTACTTCATTCATCTTTTCATCTATTCGACTTGTTATTTCATTAAGAGATCATTTAGGAATTTTATGATGTCTGGCAACCATTTTTGAGCCACTTTGAAAATATAGATGAGGAATCATAGATGAATGATTCCTTTTTTGTTTTCTTTCTAATTCTTTTTTTTGTATTATTATTATTTTTATTATTATTATTATTATTATTATTTAGTTTGAGGTATATTTGTTTATTTATATATTATCTCATTTCTTTTTCTACTGACTGGCTGTTGATTTCTTATGGGGTGGGGGGAGGAGAATGGGTAGGAAAAAAAATATATGTACTGTATATGTATCAGTTCAATTCAATTTTATTTCATAGCGCTTTTAACAATTGTCGCAAAGCAGCTTTACACAATCAAAAGAATTATTTAAGTTTGTATGAGATGTGAACGTGTATGAATCAAAATGATAAGATTGTCCCTGATGAGCAAGCCGAGGACGACGGCGGCAAGGAAAAACTCCCTGAGATGGTAATAGGAAGAATTCTTGAGAGGAACCAGACTCAACAGGGAACCATTCCTCATTTAGGTGAAACGGGTGTATGTACCTTGTTTAAATTACCAATAAAAAATGTAAAAAAAAATCAACTGTTTTTTTTCACATGAAATTAGGAGATATAACAAGATAGAACCAAACAAATACAGAAGCATAGATGGAAATTGTAAGAGAAATCTACATACAGCTATAAAAAAAAATAAATAATAAATCCTAGAACCTCATAGAAATGCACGGTGTTTATAATACGTGGGTAACATAGAGGCGGTATGATGCAACAAAAATACATACGAAGTAACAAAGAGAGAAATACAAGGATTCATACATCCTTGTAGCAGAGCATCCACAGGTGATCTTACCTTAGAGAAAATCCACATCCAGAAAAAAAGAAATGTTTCTGATGGATTTTAAAGGTGGTTGGCACTTGAGATGCTTCTCATATTTATTTATATATATATATATATATATATATATATATACATACTGTATATATATTATAAAGAGCTTCCACTGTTTAAAGTACACATGATTTGAATGTAAGCATCCAATCTGAGCTCAGACCTAACCACGTTTGCCCTATCGCCATCTGAGATCAGGGTTACCTTCGTCGAACTCGGGCTCGTCCTCTGTGTGCTGGGGAAAGCGGTCGTCGACCACCAGTCCCAGAAAGACCCCCTGCACCACCTCGCTGCCCTGCCCCTCCGCCTGGTAATGCTTTATGATCTTTAAAACCACCTGCAGGCATAAACACCAAAGATGCTCAGACCCTCGGAGAGCAATGGAAGATCCATATATGAGAGTGTTAGTAAAAAACCTGTGTACTGTTCACATATTTAAGAAGGTTCTGGTAAAAAAATGTTAGTGGTTTTATAATCATATTTGTGTTTAAGAAAAAAAAGAGAGAGAGATTTAACTATCGGAACCACAGAGAGGGAAGGCATGAGGTTAATGGAAGCCCAACTATCCACACCATGTCATTACCCTCTCTGTGGTGTAGCTGCCCTCCGAAAAATTGATGCTGGGGCCTCCGGCTCTCATAATCTTACAGACCTTTTAACATGCAATCAAATCCAAAAGGGTGCAGCTGAATTGCCCAGACACTACCTACTGTTTTGTGGCTTCTTGTATTAATATAGTATATTTTCTAAATTTTCCTTCTACTTAAAACATAAAATCTGGATATCAATCCACCTAATATCTATCTAATGCTACCTCATTATCTCTCTAACAACCATAAACCCGACTAGATTTTAAATATTAATCATTAATAGATTCTTTGTGTGAAACATTTAACAGATTAAAAACAAATGAACCAATAATGTTTGTCTTGCATGATATTTCCCTGTACCTTATATACACTGTATAAACCAATAATGTTTGTTTTGCCAGTAGCTTATATATACTGTATGAATGGATAAGGTTTGTTTTGCATGATATTTTCATGTAAATTATATATACTGTATGAACCAATAAATGTTTGTTTTGCATGATATTTCCCTGTAGCTTATATATACTGTATGAACCGATAAGGTTTGTTTTGCATGATACTTTCCTGTAGCTTATACGTACGGTATATACTGTATGAATGGATAATGTTTGTTTTGCATGATATTTCCCGGTAGCTTATCTATACTGTTTGAACTGATAATGTTTGTTTTGCATGATATTTCTCCGTAGCTTTTATATATATATATATACAGTACAAGCCAAAAGTTTGGACACACCTTCACTCATTCAATGTGTTTTCTTTATTTTCATGACCATTTACATTGGTAGATTCTC